>JAVTVY010043049.1:0-19751 GCA_036873755.1 Hanleya hanleyi | reverse complement strand
TACATTTTACATGGGATACAGGCATTTCTCCAACTTATGAAAAATGTTTTGGCATTTAACACATCACCAGAGCCCAGATCATGTGATCGAGCATGCACGGCTAGCTCAGAGAAACTTGGGACCGCCAGAAAATGTCAAATCAAATTGCACTAGTGTATTCTCTTAAAAAAAAGTTAAAGATGAAAGGCAATGGATTTCAAAGTTTCCTGTTTATGTTTTTCATGGATTAGCTGATGGTGGAAATATCAACCTGTTCACTTCGTTTTGTTTTATTTGAAGTATTTTATCTTCTATTAGCTTGAGAAAATTGCTCCAAAGTTGATATCTCAAGCCCAGCCGATAATCATAAATGAAATCCGCATTGCTTATCTACCCTTGTTTGATGCTGATGTGTGATCAGACCACCAAATTCCTTATCATGTTCAGTCTTCGGGAGGCTGGTCTGATGTGAAGTCGCAATCAAGGAATGATGAGCGATGAAGGTTAGCAAAGTGGAATTCAGCTGGGCTCGGGTTACCAACTTTTAAAAGCTTCTAGTAGACAAACTACTTCAAATTAAACCAAGCGAAGTCGATAGACCATATTTCTATCATTATTCAACCTATACAAAATTATGAAATGGAGAATCTAAAAACCTTTGCATTTGACCTTTACAAATGTAAATCTCGAGAGAACAACAGATATCCAGCCACAAATCTTTGTATCCTTACCAATAGAATTTTTAGCCCACCATCACCAGATGGTGGGCTGTTCAAATCACTTTTCGTCCGTGGTCCGTCGTCCGTCCGTCCGCCGTCCGTCCGTCGTGCGTCAGTCCTTCCGTCCGTAAACAATTCTTGTTATCGCCATTTCTCAGGAACTACTTTATGGATCTTTCTCAAATTTGGTACACAGGTTCCCCTAGGGGTCTAGTTGTGTCAAATACCTTTTTCGGTCCGATTCGAAAATCCAATATGGCCACCAGGCAGCCATCTTGGATTTCCCCTTGAAACCTTGTTATCGCCATTTCCCAGGGACTACTTCATGGATCTTTCTCAAATTTGGTACATAGGTTCCCCTTGGGGTCTGGTTGTGCAAGATACCTTTTTCGGTCCGATTCGAAAATCTAATATGGCCACCAGGCAGCCATCTTGGATTTCCCCATGAAACCTTAAACAATTCTTGTTATCGCCATTTCTCAGGAACTACTTTATGGATCTTTCTCAAATTTGGTACACAGGTTCCCCTAGGGGTCTAGTTGTGTCAAATACTAATTGTAAGCTAATGACTAGAGGATCTTTTTGTCCATTGTTACTAAGAACAAACGATTGATTTGTAATTTTGTTTACAGAATTTCGAATCTGAGCGAAAAAGATCGGAAAAGGGAGACTGAAAAACACCAAGATATAATCCGGAGTTTCAAGATTTCTAGAAACTGTACTTATGTCGGTTGTTATAACACAAGAGAAATGAGCAAAGTTAGTCTGAAAGTGAATGTACATGCACGGAGGATCCTTCGCCTTTGTTTTGTAGTATTTTTTTTTAGCCCACCATCACCAGATGGTGGGCTGTTCAAATCGCTTTTCGTCCGTGGTCCGTCGTCCGTCCGTAAACAATTTCTTGTTATCGCGATTTCTCAGGAACTACTTTATGGATCTTTCTCAAATTTGGTACACAGGTTCCCCTTGGGGTCTAGTTGTGCAAAGAAACCTTTTTTGGTCCGATTCGAAAATCTAATATGGCCGCCAGGCAGCCATCTTGGATTTCCCCATGAAACCTTGTTATCGCGATTTCTCAGGAACTACTGCATGGATCTTTCTCAAATTTGGTACACAGGTTCCCCTCGGGATCTAGTTGTGCAAGATACCTTTTCTGGTCCGATTCGAAAATCCAATATGGCCACCAGGCAGCCATCTTGGATTTCCCATGAAACCTTGTTATCGCGATTTCTCAGGAACTACTGCATGGATCTTTCTCAAATTTGGTACACAGGTTCCCCTTGGGGTCTAGTTGTGCAAGAAACCTTTTTCGGTCCGATTCGACAATCCAATATGGCCACCAGGCAGCCATCTTGGATTTCCCCTTGAAACCTTGTTATCGCCATTTCCCAGGAACTACTGCATGGATCTTTCTCAAATTTGGTACACAGGTTCCTCTTGGGTCTAGTTGTGCAAGATACCTTTTCTGGTCCGATTCGAAAATTCAATATGGCCACCGGGCAGCCATCTTGGATTTCCCTATGAAATCTTGTTATCGCGATTTCTCAGGAACTACTGCATGGATCTTTCTCAAATTTGGTACACAGGTTCCCCTTGGGGTCTAGTTGTGCAAGAAAACTTTTCTGGTCCGATTCGAAAATCCAATATGGCCACCAGGCAGCCATCTTGGATTTCCCCATGAAACCTTGTTATGGCCATTTCTCAGGAACTACCGCATGGATCTCTCTCAAATTTGGTACACAGGTTCCCCTTGGGGGCTAGTTGTGTCTGTTCCGATTCGTAAATCCAATATGGCCACCAGGCAGCCATCTTGGATTTCGCCACATGTGAAACTTTGTTATCGTCATTTCTCAGGAAGTACTGCATGGATCTTTCTCAAATTTGATACACAGGTTCCCCTTAGGATCCAGTTGTGCAAGATACCTTTTTCGGTCCGAATTGAAAATCCAATATGGCAACAAGGCAGCCATCTTGGATTTCTCCATTTCTCGTTTCAGATGGCAACTCCTAGACAGCCACTTGCCTTTTGTTTTATCTGCCAGCATGTTATATATTCCATTTTTTAACCATGTCAACTAAACCCAATTAAGACATCCTACCTTACTCTCCATTTACCTCCAACACATGACACAACAGTTGTGGAAAAACTTCTGCGTACACAACAAGGATGCCATAAGAATAACCCTGTAATAGACCAGATTATAAACAATGATAAGAACTGGCCATGGTTCAGCAGGATTTCTTGATAGAGGGTCGTTTCCTGCGCTTGTTTATTAGCATGGTACAATGGTGCATATATTAGGCTCTGAAAGAAGGTTATTGGCAGCCAACAAACACCCCCCCCCATTTAACAATATCCATGACTGCTAGTACACATATGAAAGTGAACACCCCAACAATAATTAATACATTTTTGGTCAAGTAATGCTGAATTTGTGCAAGCATATTTAAATCATCAACTTTGAAAGTTCTCTGAGCTTAATGGAGATTCCAACATGCAATGTTATTTTTACCAAATGTGGTAAGAATTTCCCCATTATTATTCTTATTCATTTCTTGGAGAGATTTTTGATCTTTCAAAACCGTGGTTAAACTTCTTCCATACATTACTGAATATTTCTGCTACAAACTTTCAAAAATGTCTGCGATTTCGTTGAGACCATTCCTCTGGTTCAGTATGATATCGCGAAAGTCAAGGGATGATGGGTTCTCCAAAATTCTTTTCAGAGATGGTGATACAAAGAAGATTGATATATTCTAGCATGCCGATAAGTTTATCCACATTGTTGCAGACTGTAATTATGCTGTGTGAGTTCACTATATATTATCTCTGCGGCACTAATGCAGCACTAAATGCTGCAGGGCTTTAGATCATGTTAAACATGACGCTCATGAGCTTATTTTTGCTTGTCCAGATTGAGCATACATGTGTGCCAAAGTCTTATGGATTTTATTGCACACATCACTGTTTGGAGATTTCTTTTCTGCACTGCAGTTTGTGGAACAATGACAGTGGTTGACATACCAGCGAACGCACATAACCATGATAGCATATTATACACTGGCTTCAGACTACCAAATAGGAAAAAAAGTCACGATCCATTAAGGCTGATTAAAATTAATTTCCTGTTAGCATCATTTTTTGAAAACAATCTGGGTAGGGCGGGCGGGCGGGTTTTTTTGTTTTTTTTTCTAAATTGACCCATTAAAATAAAATCTCAAATGAATACCTTGGCTCGTTACGGGTGGATTTTTGTTATTTTATTAAGGGAAGCCTGTCTTCACTTTGTGCGTGGGTACTTACAGCCAGCAATAGTATATTTTGAAAATGGGAACCCAGTTACTCTTTTCACAAACCTAAAGTTTAGGCTAATTTCCATGGCATCAATCTCCCATGTGGTGTTTGTAGTGCGACATACAGTCTGGTGGAAATTAACACGTGATCTGAATGGCATGCTATACAAACACACTCCACGTATAATTAATTCAAACTCTTATTATTAAATTTGTTAATTATGATGTGATACAATAAATGTGGCTGAGCCATTCATGTCGATGATCGTGCTTTCATAGAGCTGATACGTCCTGAGTTGTGGGATAATGGTCAATTTTGGGTTGCCCAGAAAAGGACTGGTGAAAGAGCGACATGGGCCTTTAGCAGGATTGAGATCTTTTCTAAGAACCGATATGGTATGGTATTTATTATCACTCGGTGAGAAAATGTTTTGAATTTCGGAAAATAATTGAACAACTATATATACCAATTTGTGACGTTCATAAAGTTAGACCGTGGTTCGCAGTTCGTTATTCGGAACCAGTCATTCAGCGACTCATAACAGCGCCCCTAGCAGCGCTCCCTGGCGTCAGATTTGGGATATGAATTTGCAAAGATATAGAGCATGAAATTCTCTTTTGCTATACAGAGTTTGAAGTTCAAAGTGCTCATAATAAAAAAAATACAGATTTTCATATCTGAGGAAATAATTGCTGGTCTCCTCGAATAATGAACTGTGAACTGCGAACCACGGTCTAACATTATGAACGTCAATTTGTATATTTTCAATTCTGGTTTATAACTTTGCAAATTTTAAATGCACACTCAAAGTCTGTTTTATCGAATGATCCAGTTCGGCTGTTTCTGTCATGGACAGGGAATTGTGGAAATTAATCAGAATACGTCCGAGTTGTAACAGATAGAATATAAGATCTCTTTATTGTATGCTTACATGTATATCCCAAAGGGTTGACGTATAGGCCTACAGCTGAAACAATAAATTGGCAATGCATGGCGGCCTGGTCTACATATAGGTTGATGATCTGACAATCTCGCCTTCGGACTCCAAACTATACGCATCGCCAGGTGAATGATGTAGTTTATTGAACAGAAAAATCATTTGGTTTGTATACAGATCTAGTTTCATTAAATTTGAATGAAAATTTATTGAAAATTCTACTTGAGAGAGTATCTTTGTTTTCCTGTAGTAAGTAGCTTGACTTGGGTCTTGGGAGACGACTACAAAGATGCAGAAAAAAAAAAAAAATTGGGGGCGGTCGAATATTCTTGGGGCAGGCGGTGATGCTTAACAGGAATTTCTTTAACCAGCCTAACCCCTAAACATAATCTCTTTTTTACGCCTTCATTGCGACGAATAATCAATGGCCAGTCTTATGGTTGGCTGTTCGTTCTATTCAACAGCAAATTTTAATTCAATTCACTGCTCGATAACAGTCTTTGTCAGACTGAGCATTACTTTTAGCTGGCAGAAAGTAAAAGGCAAAATCATCACTTCGTTTGTAGCACACACAGCTTTAGTCAAGTACCAAGACTCTGATCTGTTAATCAGAGTCATGCCGCGTGATCTCCCATGGTTCAGCGAGGTAGATAAACAACGCCGGAAACAGACCAAAAATTACATTCACTCGCCCCAAATCCCCACTATCATAACATATGGTCCAATCGGTTTAGAATGCCACCAATATTAGAAGTTACAAACACTTACTTGCACTCGAAATGCGGCAGAGAACAGAATATATCGAACGAAGAAGTCTGCCATGTCCTGTTCTTGTCTACTCAAGTTCGCTGACAAGGTACGAGTCTTGTAATGAGTCTTGGTTGTCCTCCACAGTTTTGTAGCAATTGGTGGCCGAAAAGCGGACCCATGGTCTACTCCTTGGCAAAACGTAGAATCTCTGGAGTGCACCCCTTGTCTTGCAATTTAACGGGATCGCATTTTGCCCATGTGTGAAAAGACTCATACCTTGTCAGCGACCTTGAGGCGACAAGAACAGGACATGGCAGACTTCTTCGTTCGTCTCGATACATTCTGTTCTCTGCCGCATTTCGAGTGCAAGTAAGTGTTGGTAACTTCTAATATTGGTGGCATTCTAAACCGATTGGACCATATGTTACGATAGCTAAATAATATATAGCCCTCCCGAGTATGAGGGCTATAGGTCGGCCCCAGTCACCTCCAGCGAGGGTTTTAGATAATTTTATTACGAATCACCCACCTCTGAAACTTCCGTACATCTAATCTCTATCCCCTCCTGCGCACTATTTTAAAATCTTGCGCACTATTGTGAAATAGTGACGCATATATCGCCGTCTGAATTTTCCAGTCGAAAACTTCAACTCTCTACGCGCCATGTTGGTGACGTCACGCTATATGTGTATATGGGCCATTTGCAATTGAACATGGCGCGCGAAGTGAAAGTCGTCGACTGGAAAATTCAGACGGCGATATATTCGTTACTATTTCACAATAGTGCGCAGGAGTGGATCCGATAGAGATTAGATGTACAGCAGTTTCAGAGGTGGGTGATTCGTAATAAAATTATCTAAAACCCTCGCTGGAGGTGACTGGGGATTATTTAGATTAATGTTACGATAGTGCATCTTCACCAGCCAAGTCAACTACATCGCAAAGCTCTCTACGCAACGAGCAACGTGATGTACGTCGACTTGGCTAGAGAAGATGACGCTAGTGGGATTTGGGGCGAGTGAATGTAATTGTCTGGTCTGTTTCCGTAGTTGTTTATCTACCTCGTTGACACATGGGAGATCACACGGCATGACTGATATTCAGATCAGAGTCTTGGTACTTGACTAGCACCGCTTCGCTTGAATTTGAATTTCGACCATGTTCGACGGTCAGCACCTGTCAAAAAGATTTATCAACTTGCTGTGCTTGACTGCTGGAGATAAACTACCCGTAATTCCTGCTCAAAGATGAAAGTCAATTAAGGAATCTTTGGTAGGCTGTATTCTGCAGGGTGTATCAAAACAAATTCTGAACCCACAAAAATTATCGAGATTTGGCAGATCATCTCATTTTCGAATAGTTACTCTCATTTTACTCCCAGGACCCAAGTAAACTAGAACGGATCCTCATATTAACTGATATCATTCTTTCACTGTTGTTCTAAATGTTCGAATGTTGAGAAAATACAATAAACTCCGAAAAAAACTACACAAAAGTTAAATACAAACCAGCAGATCGTGTTACCGTGGGCGCTGCCATGTTTTACTCAGGGTTGATGGTAAAAGTAGGATTTGCAATTGTACGCGGAATTCCACTCACAGGTAAAACAAAAGATTTCTTAAATTCCTTAAATACCGGTAGGAAAAACAATGTATTGCCTTTATAACAGAGTAAATCAGTATAGATGATAAAGCGAGAATATTTACATGAAAAGGATCGGTTCAAATAACTCTTGTGCTTTTTATAATAAAGTTTTGCTTATTTTCCAGATTCAACAGAAAATGTTTATTTCTCTCAACAATAAAACTTTTCTTGGGAGCCACACGATATAAATATGCTCATAAGAGATTTTCAAAGAAAAATACTGTTATATTTTCATATTTCGTAAGAATCAATTTCTTTCACCGGATATGTCAAGAATTATTTCGTGTGCAAGAGTTACGAACTAAGAAAATACGCAAGTGAAATTAAATAAGTTTGAGCACTTTTATGCATAAAAAGGCAAACAAATGTAAACATAAAGGACGAAAACGCACATTTGCACAACCTTCCCACAGAGCATACTCCGTTTCACAGGCTCGCTCCACTATGATTTTTACGACATGGCAACGCCTACACGGTTCAGTTTGAATCCGATCGCACAACTCCTTCGATATTGCACATGAGCAAACTACTTTTTTTTGTCAAACTTTTATTCTGTATTCCTGTTATACTTAAAACTCCCAAGGTCCAGAATCCCTAGGGAGTGGGGCTTATTAAATATCAAATGTTAACCACCATATGACAGGGCACCATGCATACTACGGGTACAAGGCAATAGCAGGTACCAGTATTTGTAATTAACACCGGGACATTTCCAAGGTATTTCAATGATGGATATTAATTGAAATAAATGCCGGTATCTATTAAATCAGACTCGGTTACATATGAAATACTAATATGAGGTCATTATACAATGTTGAATCCAATATGGAGTTTTATAGCTCTGGTATAGCCTTGTTCTTTAGCTCTGGTATAGCCTTGTTCTATACTACGTGAGAACAACGCTATGGCTGCAAACCAATCACCAGATCGAGTTGTTGGGAAAGTGCCGTACGGGCAATATTTGCCGAACCAATTGACCATAACCAATAGAATAATTCGATTCTATGTCCACTTACCTTTCATAAAACACCTTGTTTATGAGTGAATGCCCGTTTTTAGCTTGGAAAGAGATCTAAACTCGGACGAGGGGGGTAAAACTGTCCAAATCGCCACCATCTTTACATCGATCAGAACGCTGATTACGCGCCACAACAACTCGCGATAAACACTACACGCTCAACAGCGATGTGGACAGTTTTACCCCCTCGTCCGAGTTTAGACGTCTTGCAAAACTAAAAATGGACAGTCGCTGATAAACAAGGTGTTTTATGAAAGGTAAGTGGACATATAATCGAATTATTTTATTGGTTATGGTCAATTGGTTCGGCAAATATTGCCCGCACGGCACTTTCCCAACAACTCGATCTGGTGATTGGTTTGCAGCCATAGCGTTGTTCTCAAGTGTTATAGAACAAGGCTATACCAGAGCTAGGAGTTTTATTATACATTTAATTCTATAATCCAATGAAAACCGTTTATTTGTACCACGTGTCGGTCCAGTACCAAGAACCGTATTGGATCCGCGAGCAAGTGTTGTTGGACTCGTCAGAAAGTGTTATTGGACTCGTCAAGACTGCGTATTGGATTCTTTCAAAGGGGGATAACTCAAGATTATATGTACGTGTCACAGTGTCGTCACAGTGTCATCTGCTTCTGACAGTCGGTCAAATGAGTTCAATTTAACCGCCCAGAATTCTTTGGGATTCACTGCTCCACTATTTCAATCAGCTAATATAACCGGCGGGACATTTAATCTCACACTAAATTTCAACGGAAAGGGCTTTTGAAAAAGACTGGACTGTTCAAGGCCTACATATTTTCCTGAATATTTCATGAAATAATTCTTCTAAATATAGTACTATTTATTACGAAAGTAAATATTTCCACAAGGAAAAAAAAAATATTAAAATCAAAGCATAATATATATCATCCATTTAAATGTATTCTTTAACTTAATTTTCATATTTGAAAAAAAAGCGAAATTAACAACCGAAGTATTTATGTGTGTAGTTTATCATGTTATGCTTTGTAACTTTATCAGTAATAAACGAAAGTTTTAACTCTGTCATAGTTTTGTCTTTCGATGTATAATAATGCGGCGTCTCGTCCAATACGGACTTTCAACCCAACGTAGACTCGTACAATAAAACTCCATATTGGATTCAACATTGTATAATAACCTCATAATTAGTTGTTACTAACTCCGATATACCAGGACCACAAAAATATGTTGCAGCAATGTACATGTATGTAAAATGACTGAAATCATATCGCAGATGCTATATATTTTACGAATATTTTCAGTTATCAGTTTATACTTGGAGATTTTGGATTTCTGTAAAATATCAATATTTTGCTTCAAGTAGACTTTAAAAGTTGTCAGATAGAGAGTTTCACTTGGATATTTTGACCTATATATGAAGTATCTTGCACAGGCAAGAACATACTCCGGTACCAATGTCCAGTTGTCCAATGTTTAGAGGTTGTCCAAATATCTGACTGGTGACTGGGGTATAATTATGGGGTATTATTATGCCCCAGTGAGAGTTTCAGTTCAATATGTCATAAAAATGAGGCTGAAAGTGAGGTTGACGTCGGGGCATTCGGAACTCCCGAGCGGAAATCTACGAAGGGGACTGATTCTACGCTCGGGGGACGACAACATGAATTTCCTATGAATCTCCAGATGTGACGTGGCTCCGAAGCCCAATCACTCTCGCGGAAGCCTTAATCCCCGACCAGCAAATATTTCCCTGCGAGTCTCTGATTTACGTCAGATATTCTAAAAACTGTTTATTCTTTTCATTCGAAGCACGTTTCAATAGAAAACCATCAGTTTAAATGGTACACACGCCACGTATTGGCAAGATATAATTCCCGTGACGTCACTGTCAGTTCCCTGACACCGAAACACACGTGACCACGCTCTAGTCCAATATGGCGTCAATGGCCTTCGAGGGACATCTCAAACCGGAGATCCCCGAGAAGTTGCGAATGACGTCGGGGATGACTTCACTTCCGATCACGTAACCCGGCAATGTCCGGTCATCTCCGACAATTTTACTATGGGATGTGGCACCTTGTTTTTTCTGTCTCGAGCTGTAAAACACGATGAAAGGGGTCTCGTGACCATGGGTTGAATTTCGCTGAAAAGTTCAGGCAGGTCTGGGGTGGACATGTTAGGCCCATGCCGGCGCAGTGGAGAATGACTTGCTCAATGTTAGTCCCAATGGCCGGGGGGAACACACTCATGGACATTTGCGGTATGGGGTGTAGCACCTTGTTTTCTCTGTCTCGAGCTGTAGAACACGACGGGAGGGGTCTCGAGGCCATGGGTTGAATTTCGCTGAAAAGTTCTCGTGCGCATGCGTAGTGATTAGGCAGGCCAGAGGTGGACGTTTTCGGGTCGCGATGGACCAATTTTGGTCCGATTGGGTCGTCTGACGTGTCATAGTGAAGCATTTGTGAAGGACCATCCGACTGGATGGTGTGTAGTGGAAGGAAGGCTATGGCGCGCATGCGCAGGCAGGGAATTGTGGGAAAAGGGCACTGGAATGGACGTTTTGGGGTCGAGGTGGGTCAATAGTGGTCCGAATGGGTCGTGTGGGTTATCAGTTTGAACCTCTGGTGTGGTAGCGTCCAACTGGTCTGGTGTGAAGTAAAAGTAGGGCAATGGTGCGCATGCGCAGACAGGGATTTGTGGAAAAGGGCATTGGAATCGACGTTTTGGGAGTCGAGGTGGGCCCATAGTGGGCGTACTGGGTCGGGGAGAGTATCCATGTGAAGCCCTTCTCCGGGTCACAGATCCAGAAAACGAACTTTACACCTGGTGAGTCATAGAAATGGGAATATTGTTGTTGAGATAGTGTTGACTCTCAATTTCGGGGAAGTAAAAACCAAGGCAAGTAATCCAGTTGTCCATTAGTAGTAGAGAAAGCCGAAACCCAGTATATTTGCCCTATGACCTTTGTGGAGAGTTTTACAGTAACACCTTAACGCCCTATCTGAACGCCTTAACGCCCTATCGTTACGCCTTAAAGCCCTATCTCAACGCCTTACCCTAACGCCTTAACGCCCTAGCACACCAGTGGTTTATCTTTTGCGCCAGATTATACCATGCTAATATATAATACGAACGAGTCGACAAGGTGTATGTATCAATTCATTCACACCACGAAATAAAACAAGTTGAGATTTGGTGGCCCCCGATGTCGTCATCGCTTTACGCCGGGACATTGGGCGGATGTTTTTCTGGGAAACCCCCTGTTTTGTAGGTCATCGCTCTGAATGTCAGGGTAAATTTTTCGGGGAGTTTTCTGGGAAAATCCCTCTTCTATTTATAGCTCATGTCGGGTAGCGCCAGACTGGGGGTGAAACACGTATACGCACTGACACGTAGTAGAGAAAGCGCGCTTTCGAAAGTGTTGACTATTCCCCGGGCATTTCAAGGTTATTTGCATAGCAATACATGCAGCAAGAGAAGGGGAATCCCCGCGCAAGGCCTTAACACCTATCTTAACTGCCTAACAGAAGGATCGACGGCTGCTTCTGTCCGATCAAAAGCCGTTATTTGATGTTGCATCTTTAATATTTTCTCTTGCCCAGTAGAGTCAGACTGGTAGTGATATGCGCCTGCGCACTCGGGGAGTAGTAGAGAAAGGAGCATTTAGAATTGCAAAGGAGCGCGGTTAGGGAGATGGAGCCATGTTTGCTCTGGCTACCTGGTAATCTAGTGTTGTATGTGCGTGGATATGTGTGGACGGGTGGGTGTGTCTTTCCTTACAAGTGAGGACCTTATTGACAACTGGGGACCTGAACCCAAGTCCTCAGTTGTATCTTTATTTAATATGGCTTCAGAGGGTTATCTGACCCCAAAAAGCCCGAAATTGCAAAGTCCCCAGTTGGTAGTTTCAACGTGTTTTGTGTATACGACTAGTGTATGAAGTTCTCAGTTGTGAGTATGTTTGTGAAGTATGTCCGGTGTTCAATTTTATTGCAAAATTCACATGTCATGATTGGGGATTTTTCGAAAAGTTGACACTCATTCTTATATCCATTGGAAGATGATTATAACAAAAAATAACTGATAAAAAGCTTATTTCATAGAGTCCCCAGTTGTTGGTGTACAGTCAGAAGTCCCCAGTTGGAAGCCTTTACACGAGTAGTAGGGTCTACCCTTTTCGAGGTCCCTTTTTCCGGGGGAGATAACTCTTTTGTGGAGGGTAAGTGGAGGAGAGACAGGGGGCGCCACCAGTCCCGTATGACGTCACTTCCGGTCTGGGTGAATCGGGCGTGTGTATTCCTCCGCGGTAATGTGGTCTGGCGGTGATGCGGTCGCGGGAAAAAGCTTCCGCGGAGAAAAAGTAGTCCCCAGACTTCAAATACGCTGCATGGTCCGATTGGGTCGAGTGAGGTATCAAAGTGAAGCATTCGTGAAGGGGCATCCAGTCACGGGTGGGTGCATGTAAAATTAGGATTTTTTCCCGAAACTATAAAAAGCGGAACACGGACTTTACCCTTAAAATAGGGGGAAACCCCTATCAACCCTAGTCAAAAGGGCTAATATCGTGCCCCGGGCTTATTGGGACCTGCCTATCAAGTCAATGGGGTGGGTGTATGTAAAATTAGGATTTTTTCCCGAAACTATATAAAGCGGAATACGGACTTTATCCCTAAAATAGGGGGAAAACCCTATCACCTCTAGCGAAAAGGGCTAATATCGGTCCCCGGGCTTATCGGGGCCTGCCTATCAAGTCAATGGGGTGGGTGCATGTAAAATTAGGATTTTTTTCCGAAACTATAAAAAAGCGGAACACGGACTTTACCCCTACAATAGGGGTCTGTATTATACAATATAAGGGAAAATGCCTGTATGGGGTATGGGGATGGTCAATTTTTTTTGTGGGCTTTACTATGGGTTGTGGGGTCTCGTTTTTCTCGTCTCGCCGAGAAAATGACAATGGGAGGGGTCCCGGAGCGAATCGGTGAAATTTTTGGGAAAAGTCAACGAGGTCTGTATATAGGCCCATAGGCTGGCCATGGGGGGTAACCGCACTGCGGTGGTCTAATGGTTAGAGCGTCGGCCTCGTAAGCGGTAGGTACTGGGTTCGATCCCAGGCCGGGTCATACCTAAGACTTGAAAAATGGAACTTGTTGCTCCCTCTCTTACGCTCAGCATTAAGAGGATAGAACAAGGACTGGTTCGCTCGGTGTCAGTATAATGTGACTGAGTGGGGTGTCATGTCTGCCTACGGCATGATATTTCAGTGGGACAGCACTATAAAATGGCAGCATTAGATCTGGTCTGTTACAAGTAGGTACCCCTGCCCCTCCCCCTCCCCTCCCTTCCCTTCCCCGTCGTGATATAGCTGAAAAGATGTTGAAAGCGACGTTAAACCCTATTCACTCACTCACCCATGGGGGGTATAGGTCCAACCTGGGAAATTCACACACGTTCATTGTGACATGGGTTGCTTGGATTTGTTTTTCACGTCTCGTCATTTAGAACACGATGGGAAGGGTCCCGGAGCGAAACGGTGAAATTTTTGGAAAAAGTCACCGAGGCCTGGGTAGGCCCATAGGCCTATACTGCATGGCTATGGGTGTATAGGTCCATACGGGGTGGACGTTTTGGGATCTAGGTGGGCCACTAATGGTCCGATGGGATCGAGTGAGGTATCAATGTGAAGCCTATGTGAGGGGGCAACCGATCGGGTGGGTGTGGGGTAGGAATATCGTCATTCTGCGCATGCGCGGCGGACCAAGGGTATGGAAATAGACGTTTTGGGACCTAGGGGAGCCACTAGTGGGCCGATTGGATCGAGTGAGGTATCAATGTGAAGCCTATGTGAGGGGGCATCTGATGGGGTGAGTGCGGGGTTGAAATATCGTCACTCTGCGCATGCGCAGTGGACAAAGGGTATGGAAATAGATGTGTTGGGGTCTAGGTGGGCCACTAGTGGGCCGATGGGATCGAGTGAGGTATCCATGTGAAGCCTAGGTGAGGGGGCTAGACTAGGGTGTCGTTTCCATTCTGCTGCGCAGGTCACGTGGGTTGTGACGTCACTTCCGGGTTTCACTAAAACTACCTTCGAACACAGAAGAGTTCCAATGTTTCACGTACACGTAGGATCCGGATGTTCAACCTCCGGGGTTTTCCCGGGCCCGGCCCGGCCCCCCAGCGCGCGCGCGGGGGTTCTCCGGCCGTAGCGCGCACGCGCGGGTTATCCGGAAGTGCGCGGCATCACCGGCAGTGTGCGGTTGAATGTCGGGTCAAAAGGTCAAAGGTCACATCCAGGTCAATAGGTCTTCCTTTCGGCAACGTTCGGAGACAATGTTGCGGCATCGATATACAGAGCTTGAACCCCAAAAGGGGATTGTAAATTAACCTTGGAAGGATGGGCAGTTCCATTTGGACCAATCAGCGGTCGAGAAAATGAGCCAATGAGCGATCATACATCCGGGTACTAGAATGCTTTCGCCTACGTCCGCGCCTACATCCGGGTAAATCTATGTAGGTGTATAAAAGTGGGAATATTTAGGGCATTGTTGCATTCATTGGCCTATTTATCCTCATTTTGTGCTTAAGCTTTGACTAGTGAAATCTCATGTTAAATGAAATCCTATACAAAATAACATTACACTACCGAACAATCACGGACTTTCACGAAGGGGGCCGATTCACAGGGTGTAGTAGAAAAAAGCGCATTTCTAACCTTATTGACCTTATGGCGCAAGCGAGTATAACAAGTGCCACGCACGGTGTATAAAACCCTACCCAACAGGTACACTATAAAGCCACCTCTCTAAACGTTCGCTTTTCATTCTCCACCATGGCAGCGAGCGGAACAGAGCTTGCGTTATTCCAACTGACGTCCGACGTCTACCTCATCGTCAATGACGATCACCTGGAGCTGGTCCAAGACGCACCGCAGAAGGTGAAGATTTTGTTATCGCTATTAGGGTGGACTCTATTGACACGATTGTTACAGGGAAAAGAGCCCGAAAGGGATTTCATGCACGTGGAAGTCGGTGTGCACATACGCACTGCTGGAGAGGATTCCCTTTTTCCCCGGTTGGAACAGAGTGGAGGTACCTATATCACACTCTGTCCACCCTTATGGATGACACTGAAAGATGTACTCCCCGAGGTGGATGACTTACTACACCCCGAGGTGAAAGAAGGGACTGTGGCTACCCGGAGGCTTACACCTGGCTGCACCCTATTGTTGTACCCCAAACGAGTGGACCTCATCGATAGCGGACTTAGGTGTTGGTGTACGACTGAACCCAAAGCGCACGTCTCTTTGTCACCGGAAGGATGGACTACCTTGAAGCGGGTGTTGTTGGGTGACCTGCACGGTGATAGCATTCACCTGTGTGACGACGTCTACATTTTCTGCGGTCCCTTTTTCGCTCGACTCCTCTGTCTGAACGACGGTGGTTTTACCCTGGACCCCGATCTATGGATGGCTTTGGAACAAGTAGTCCCCATTGTCGATAAGGTACTATCTGTATAGGAGCCACATAAGCCATCAGAATAGTACGTATCACGCACGTCCCTCTGGATCCCACACCTTCATTTCTACGGTTGCAGAACCGTGACGGAGATCCAGCCCTATGCGATTCGCATTTTACAGCATGCCACGTGGTTAATTCACTCACGGGTAACCGACCAGTGGTCCGGTCCATGTTTGCAGATGGCGACGACAACGAGGGGCGACGCCAGATCCTGAACGAGTTCACAGAAGCGGTCCTCGACAGAGTGCACTCGATGGAGAGGTGTGCCATCACTCACCACTACTGGACTATGACAGCCATCCTTGATGCTCGGGCTATGGACCACGAGTGCTCACGCCGGAATCAGCGACGGCTGGTTGGCCTCACAATAGTCCGTGCCCTACTGACCCTGGCGTTGTGGCATTGACAGTGGGACCTCACCATAAATACGAGGGTCAGACAGAGTGTGTGTCATTCACCGATCGTCATTGGATCAACCATGTCACCTGTTCTACGAGCCATCCTGCCCCTTACACCCCGGGTGGGGTTACACGTCTATGAAGATAAAGTCACCCTCGTGGAAGACCGTGGAGATGTTTGCTGGTCGCCCGCTGAGACCGTATCGAATACGGTTACGCTACACCGTGACGGCTGGACCAAATTTAAACGGGTGTTGAGCGGAGAGTCGACGGACACCCTCATCCACATAGACAATGCCATCTACGTACACCGTGGGACCCTTCCTTCCCACGCCTGGGCCGCTACCAAGACCCTACGCGAGGCTTCACCCTAGACCCTGATCTGTGGACAGCCTTCGAGAAAGTGGTGCCCATCGTGACCAGTTGCCGCTAATCGGACGAGCGGGTCATCAGACGAGTTGGAGTGGGCTCGTGCCCTGAGTGAAGCGGCGGCAGAACCCAATGAACAAATTACCAAACCTAGCAATGAAGCGGAGGCAGACGATGATGCCATTGATTATCCAACTAGACTCACTCAGCCCAGTGATATGACCACCCGATCCTTTGATCTCACGGGGTTCTCCCTATAAATACGAGACAGTCAAATCTTGTACCATTCACGTACTGACCATGACGGAGCATATAATACGGGCGTATCTCAGCTTGACCCCCGAGGTCTTCCTGCACGTTTATGCGGATAACGTCGATATCATGGAGGAGGTGGGAGACATCTGTGATGCGGACCTTACACAACCGTGCCCGGCTCACATTCGTCTGTCCCGAGAGGGCTGGACCAAATTCAAACGGGTGCTGTCTGGTGAACTGGACGGCGACCTCATCCACTTGTGTCACGATGCGTACATCCGACGCGGCCCCTTCTTTGCTCAATTGGCTCGGCTAGATGGGGGGTACAGTGCATTTTACCCTTCACCCTGTTCTATGGTCTGCATTGGAAGATGTGGATCAAGTGTTTACGGATGAAGAGCGGTCATCATACGAGTTGGACTGGTTATTTACCATGGGCAATATACTGGTAGAAGTCGAAGAAGAAAATCAGAAAGAAACTCCGGCCCAAGATATACCGTTATAAATAAACGATAGAGCCAGGTTCCATCATCATTTTGTCACCATGAAGCGCTGGGAGAAGGTGTTGGATAACTTATACTACAGTCCCGACAGTCCGGCGGCCTATAGTGCCTTGTCGGCTCTCTATCGAGCGGCCAAACCCCAGGGGATACAACGTGCCCAAGTCCGAGATTGGTTAAGAAAACAAGACACCTATACCTTACATCGATCTGTCCGTCGCCATTTTTTACGGAACCGGATCATCGTGGGAGGAATAGATGCCCAGTGGCAAGCGGATTTGGTCGATATGAGCGCCTTTGCCAAACACAACGATGGGAATCGGTATATCTTGACGTGCATCGATATCCTATCGAAGTATGCGTGGGTGGTACCCATCCGGACGAAAACGGGGGCGAATCTCATAGCGGCGTTCAAAGACATCTTCAACACCGGGCGCAAACCTTTGTATTTACAAACCGACGAAGGCACGGAATTCCTCAACAGACAGTTCCAACAGTTTCTGGAAACCCAGAAAGTGTTTTTCTTTCATACGTACAACGAGACCAAGGCTTCCGTGGTGGAAAGGTTCAACAGGACATTCAAAGGCCGCATGTGTAAATATTTCACCTATAAGAATACAAGGCGGTACATCGATGTTCTCCCGAAACTTGTGAGTGATTACAATCGACCCTATCATCGGAGTATAGACAGAGCCCCCATTACCGTGACCCAACGCAATGAAGCCCAAGTCCGCCGTGTCTTGTACCCCAGGCAATCGCAGCGAACGACGAAGGCGGTGTACAAGGTCGGGGACCTTGTACGGATCAGTAAAGTCAAAGGTCAATTTGAGAAAAGTTACTTGCCCAACTGGAGCGATGAGCACTTCCTGATTAAACGGCGCCTACCCCGACAGCAGCGAAACTATGAACTGGAAGATCTTCAAGGGGAACCGTTGCTAGGGACGTTTTACGAGACGGAATTACAGCCTGTCGTAAAAACACAGCAAGACTACTACACGGTGGAGCAGATTTTGAAAACGGAACGTAGTTGTGGCAAACTGTTTCATTTCGTGAAATGGCAAGGTTGGCCCAGTTCCTTCAATTCCTGGATGGCGGCCAACCAGGTGAAACGACTATAAAGCCAGACACCACTACCGTCATCCTTCATTCCACGTTCGACCACGGTGCTATGGACAAGCAGCAGCTGCCTCTGAACACAGCGTCTTCCAAAACGCGCAAAGCGCAAGTGGGCTTTGTGGTGATATTGCTAACCCTGCTGAGTATGTTGTACGGAGGTGTGTTTTACGACGTAGCCTATGTCAGCACGCTACTTAACCAACTGAGAACACCAGCCACCAGTGAAACCAGTCTACAGATAGCACCAGTCAACCCCGTATCGAGCCCAGTCACCACCACACCACGTGTACAAGCCACATCGAGCTCCACACCAAGCTCCACACCTACACCAAGTACACCCACTACGTCTGAAAACCCACCGGTTTTCATCCCTCACAGTGAACAGACAACGACGACCGACGTTGTACCCACCACCATCATCCCTCACAGTGAACAGACAACGAGGACCGACGTTGTACCCACCACCACCACTCCAGTTCACTCGTACCAAATTTACAAGAGCGGGTTACCACGACAACGGATACACCTCGAACCATGGACCCTGGGTGGCAGCATCCCTTCACTTGCGTCATCGCAGGACCGACGGGTTCCGGCAAAACGCACTTCGTCAGGAAGTTCCTTCAACACGCCGACAGCATGATCACCCCACCCATTGCCCGAGTCGTGTGGCAGGAATGGCAGGAAGCGTATGCAGCAATGCCCCACATCACGTTCGTGGAAGGCCTACCCAACCTGGCCGATTTGGAACCCGACACCTTGGTGGTTCTGGATGATCTCATGGCGGAGACGGATGCGCGGGTCACCCAACTCTTTACCAAAGGCAGCCATTATCGACGGCTCAGCATCATCTACATTGTGCAGAATCTGTTCAGTAAAAACAAAGAACATAGGAACATCAGCTTAAATGCCTACTACCTGGTGGTCTTCAAAAACCCGAGAGATACCACTCAACTGCTGCACCTGGCGAGACAGATGTATCCCGGCCGCACACCGTTTGCGTTGGAAGCCTTTAAAGATGCCACAACCCCTCAGCACGGGTATATTATCTTCGACCTCAAGCAAGCCACCCCCGACCACCTTCGACTACGGACCGGCATCTTTCCCGGAGAGGCCCACCACGTGTACATGCAAAAATAATGTAAACACACTTACAGTGGCCCCCCCAGCTGGAGTGTGTGTTTGATGATGGGGATAATAAAGAGAATGAATACCACAGCATGGTTGACTTTGTCTCTGTTCTCTGAGGTAGATAAAAAGGGCAGAGTTGTG
>JAVTVY010043048.1:0-18490 GCA_036873755.1 Hanleya hanleyi | reverse complement strand
AAAATTGTTAAATTTCAGCGACAGAAGAGTATCAACAGTTTGGTCGCGGCTCTAAACATTATCTTTGAGGCTTAAAGAAATAAGGTATGACCTATTTAATTCCTAACAACATGTTTTTGTCCTGAAAATATCAGGTAAACTGGGGCTACAAGCCACAGTCAATAATCTAAAAATAGCACGCAAAGAATGTCAACAACAACAACATTGAACAGCTGATTTGATCAGACAATCATTGAAGTAATACAATCAGGATATTGTCAGAACTGTGCTACCCTTATGTACAACAATAATATAGTAGACAGATAAAACAATCTAATATGCACCGGATATTACATCCTCCACTTCTCAGTTTCAAATTCTCCTGAATTTTCGAAAGTTCAGAAATAGCCAGGAAGCTAGAAAAACTTGTCTATTTAATTTTAGTTTAATGTCCTAAATATTTACTCTGTTTTTTCAATCTCCAGACGAAGAGGAATGCCGCTCCTATCCAAAAGAGAGCAAAGGAAGTCGGTGGACTTGTCCCTCCTATCATCGTACGCTTCAAACACCTCTACCACCTGGTGCTTATTTGAAGAAGAAACTCCTTTGTCGAGGATGATCTCAACAACTAACTGATAGTTGTAATAACGGGACAATTGGATGGACACATCTGGATCACAGTTGGCTGGAGTACCCGACAGGGCTAGCATGTTGTACTTGTCGTGCAGATCATCAACATCGATGGTCAGGTTTTCATCGATCTGGCCCTCAATGCGCATGGCAAGGAACTCCCACCGGTTTACCTTCTCCTTCCCCTTCATCTGCTGCCACCCTTTAGGTGGCCACTGGACAACCTTGTTCCCAACGGGAATGGAAATCTGCTCGCATGCGTCCCAACCTCGCCTAGCTGGAGGCAACAGAGGAAGACATCCACGGCGAAGAATACATCGAGCCCGCCCCGATAACCCAGTCTGCTCCTCCGATGCACCTGGAATTTTATGAACTGTGGATGCTACTTTGTTGCTAGTTGATGTTGTTTGGTGTTTATCGTTGCTAGAAGGGAGAGGGTGTTCTGTGGACATCACTTTCCTCACATCCTTAATTATTGATGTTGATGGTTTTGAATTTGGAAACACAGATAGGGGAGTGACGACTGAGGCTGGCTTGAGTGTGGCAGTAGGTGAAGGTTGATTGGATGATGCCCTGGCTGACGAATGGGATGAACCGTTTGAGGATGATGGCTTTGCAGTCAAGGAGGACCTCTTTGATGATGATGATGAGGATGGTGTGTGCATGGCTGACAAGGAAGACTTCTTTGATGATGACGATGATGATGATGATGAGGATGGTGTGTGCTTGGCTGACAAGGAAGACTTCTTTGATGATGACGATGATGATGATGATGAGGATGGTGTGTGCTTGGCTGACAAGGAAGACCTCTTCGATGGCGCATTGCTGGATTTTGCAAACTTGCCGAACACTGACGATTGTCCAAATGGGCGCTTAGACGACAGGGGTCGCTTAAAAGTCCTAGGTTTCACAGTTGATAGTGATCCTTCAGCTGGTGCAGGTGCCTTTGTTGATGTGGACTGGTCATGGATTTCTATGACCTTGGAAATCATGATGGGGGTAAGACATACTGAAGGTGTTTTCATGACCGCTATCTGTGGTTTGTCAAGTGTTGTTCCAGCAGGTGATGCAGCTTCTCCCCTGGGCAGCTCGCCTTCCTCCAAATCTGCATCAATGTCCACATGGATGACAACATCATCAGCTCCAGAATCTTGGCCATTCCCTGCCACACCTAATGGGTACACCGGATTGATCCATCGTGTCACGGCCTCGACAAAGGCTACCTCTATCCCAAGGACTGTGGCAACCTTTGCCGACATCACTGATGTTACATCGGTGCCTTTGTGTTTTGGCTTCGTGGGAGTCTCTCCTGGTGGAACAGCTGATAACTTTCGAGCTAGAGAGCTCATGCCTCGTGGATTGAAAAGAATATTGGCTGCAATTTTCACGAAGAACCATACGCACCCACTAACGTCTGATTTCAACCACGCTGTAATACCATCAGCATTCATGGACAGACTCTTTACGGAAAGCACCTCATCAATGCCTGGGGTTGTAGGGCTGTACTCCATCCTGACCCTCTTTGGTGATGTAGGTTGCTGGTCATCATCGTTCAGTTTGTCACCACAGTTATAAATGACCTTCCACCCCTCCTGCCATTTCCTGAAGTCTCGCCCAGATGAGTTCCCCTTTTCTGCCCACTCACAGACCAGTTCCCGAGATCTGACAGATGCCTTTGCATTCCAACGAGGGTGAGCCGCCAGCCGTGAATAGTGTCCTGGTTTCAGGGCAAACCAGAATCCGTTACTCTCTGCCCAGAAATCTGGTTTAAGATCTATAGCCACATCCTCATGGTCTTTCTCAACATGGGCCCTCAAGTCTACAAGTCGTCGAATTGACCGCTCAAACTCACAGAATGGACAGATGACTTCCATGGCCCGATGGATGTTGGCCGTCAAATGATTTTTGAGCTCCCTCCGGCTTGCATAGGTGCTGCTGCATAGCCAACATGGATGTTCCGAGGTTTTAGGTGCCATTCTGAAAGTATGCAAACATCAAGGTAAGTGACTTCTAAAGACATTACTTGTTTCATCTGTTATCACAAGGTTAAACAGCATTTCATCCTCTACATTCATCATAGGCTTTGATTTGTCATCTACTCCATATTACCCCACCCATAAATTGGCACAACATGCTACCTGGCGTCATCATCACTACACTCAGTGGGAACAACCATAGCATTTCAACATACACAGGTGAGTACAGTAGAAGCAACTCTTTGCTTCTAAATGCTAAACAACCAAGGATTTTGGGGTGATCAGTCCCTATCAAGGTTATCTTTATTGATTATAGGAGCTCTCTCCCTATGGTGCGTCCACCATCTCAGTGAAACCGCTCTCGGTTTCATCTCATGTATCGACCTGTATGAGTACCTATGTCTGTATCCCTTTTGGACCTCTTCCCACGAAATACCGCCAGGAGCAATATGTTGTCCTCATGCCTAAGGGTTGTATCTCAAGAACATAATGCAATGACAAACTGCTAGATGATATCTCCAGCATGGAAGAAATTCAACTGTATACCTTAATGAGTATCATCTCGTTTAGATTTTAACATCTTTTTGTGCCAAGATGGTGGGCTTCGACCTTTGTACTGCATAAGGCGGTCAATGTGACAGACTTTTGGCTCTTGTTTTGGGCCACTCTTCACAAGATAATTCACGTCATCAATTTTCTTCAAGACAACGCCTGGACCTTTCCACTTGCTTGTGAGTTTGTCACAAACCCCCTTTTTCTTTGCAGGAACATGTAACCAAACAGGTTGGCCAGTCTTAAGAAGCACTTTCCTTGCTTTCAGATCATAGTATCGCTTTTGATAGTCAGCCTTAATCTTGAGGGCCTTTCGAGCAGTCTCATGAACTTCCTTCAATGTATCCTGGAGTTCTAAGATATATTCGTCTGTATCCACATTCTCGTCTCCATCTACCTGAGGACGACCAATCACAGCTTGCATGGGCAGGGTAACTTCTCTACCAAATACCATCATGTTGGGAGATTTGCCTGTAACAGAATGCTTGGAAGCCCTGTAAGCCATGAGAACCTGGGGAAGAAACTCATCCCATCTGCGCTGTTGCTTCTCACAGTACATGGTTAGCATTGTAGCCATGGTTCTATTGAATCGTTCAGCACTGCCATTTGATTGTGGTCTATATGCTGTAGTTCGTGTCTTGTCTATCCACAAGAGGTCACACAAGTTCTTAAACAGTTGGGACCCAAAGTTACTTCCCTGATCAGAATGGATTTGTAGGGGGACCCCGAAACGACAGATGAACTCTTTGACCAATGCATCAGCGACCGTGGTGGCTTCCTGATTAGACAAGGGCACAGCCTCCACCCATTTGGTGAAACAGTCTGTTATAACCAATATGTACTTGTTCCCTTTAGCTGTCATTGGTAGAGGACCTAAAATGTCAATTGCTACCCGTTCCTATGGTTCACCAGTTAGGTATTGACCAAGTGGAGCTCGATTTCGTTGTTTAGATGTTTTACGCGCTGCGCACTGGTCACATGTGCCACAGTATCGTTCCACTTCGACCTTCATCCCTGGCCAGTAAAATGCCTGTTGGATCCTCCCCAACATCTTATCTGCCCCAAGATGTCCAGCACTAGGAATATCATGATGATATTTGAGAACAATGCCCTTCAGGGATGTTGGAATTATAAGTTGGTATGTAACCTTTTCATTTCCGTCAAACCATTTTCGGTGTAACATACCACCGGGTGATTCAAGGCGATCCCAATTCCTCCATAAAGTTTTCAGAGTAGAGGACTTGTGAGATATGGTCGACCATTCAGGCCGTGTTCCTTCTTCTAGGGCTAACAGTATTGGTCCTGTATTTATATCATCCAGTTGCTGAAGCCGAACCTCTGATGGACTCCACCCTTCGAGAGACATGTGATTCATCTTCAAATCATCTGTGTGTACTGTCTGTTTGGCCCTTGTTGTTACACGTATTGCCTCCTCAAAAGATGTTTTATTCTCACAAGAATCGGAACATAGGACCCCTGTATCATTTGGACTGTCATATTCATCATTGCCTCTTTGCTGTGTGATGCAAGCCTTGCATGGACTTCGAGACAAAGCATCTGCATTACCATGACTACGTCCTGCCCTATGAATCACATGTAGGTCATAAGTGCATAGCTCCTGCAGCCATCGTGCAACTTGTCCTGTTGGATTTTTTAGATTCCTCATCCAGCTCACAGCTGCGTTGTCAGTTCGAAGGATCACGTGCTGTCCGTAAAGGTAAGTATGGAAATGACGAAGTGCTGTGATAACTGCTAATAGTTCTTTCCTGGTTACACAGTATACCTTCTCTGGTTTACTCAATGCCTTGCTCATGTAAGCAATAACCCTTTCAGTACCATCCTGTACCTGTGATAGAACAGCGCCGAGAGCTTGGTCACTTGCATCTGTGTCAAGGATGAACTGTGATCCAGGAACAGGATATGATAAGATAGGTGCTGTTGTGAGAGCCTCTTTCAGAGTTTGGAAGGCATTTTGACACTCATTCGTCCATTGGAACTTGAAACCTTTCTCAGTGAGTCTATGGAGAGGTCGTGCTACAGCTGCAAACCCTGACACGAATTTCCGGTAATACGAGCACAGCCCCAAGAAACTTCGAACATCTTTTGCTGTTTGTGGCAGAGCCCAATCTCGTATTGCTGATATTTTCTCAGGATCTGTATGTATCCCTTCAGAGGAAACAACATGCCCAAGGAATTTAACACTTTTCTGGAAGAAAGTACACTTTGACGGCTTCAATTTCAAATGTGCGTCTTTTAGCCTCTGGAAAACTCTTTCCAATCGTCTCAGACACTGATTGATGTCCTCACCCCCGACGATGATGTCATCCATATAAATCAGACAATCGTTCCATTGTAGACCACGCAAGACATCCTCCATTAATCGTTCAAATGTTGATGGTGAATTTGCTAATCCAAAAGGCATGACAGTAAACTGGTACAAGCCCTGAAAGGTAGTGAAAGTAGTCTTGCCTCTGTCTTTCTCAGAGACTGGGATTTGCCAAAATCCAGCGTTCAGATCCATACAACTAAACCAACGTGATCCAGCTAGAGCATCCAAACATTCGTCTATTCGGGGTAATGGATATGCATCTTTGACTGTAACGTCATTTATCCTTCTGTAATCTACACAGAAACGTGTTGTCCCATCCTTCTTTGGACAAAGAACAATCGGCGATGCCCATGGGCTATTAGAAGGCTCAATGACTCCATTGTCCAACATTTTCTGAAGTTCAACTTTTACTGTTTCTCGTTTTCCAAATGGCAATCTACGGGGAGCCTGTTTAATTGGAGCCGCTGACTCGGTGTTTATTGTGTGCTCTACTCGATCAGTTCTACCTAGATCCACTGATGATTTGGCAAACACATCCTGGAATTTCAATAGTAAAGAAGCAAATTGTTCTCTTTCCTCTTTTTCCAGATGAAGTGAACTTCGTTTCCATAAATCTGCCAGGTAGTCTGGGAGACACTGTGATGCTAATTCATCTGTAGGATTATCTCCATCTGTATTAGTAGCCATGACTGGGCGATTATCCTCGTAGCAGGATCGACATGTTCCTAATCTTGTGTTTTGGTACAATACAACATCACTGTCTCCGTGATTTATTACTAGAATGGCCTGCTTTGCGGACTGCGTATCAACAATACCCTGCACTACCTGGACATTCTTCTTTGCAAGTAATTCCTCTGAGGCTTCTATGATCCCTGTTGGATAGAGGTGTTCTCTCTGTGGTATATCAACTGGAATACAGCAGACAGACCTTGTAGGAATAGTGGTTTGATCATGCACTTGTACATTACATGTCATCTCTGCTTCTCCCCCCACCCAACATTGGATATCTGCCCCTCGAGTCCTAAGTTTCATCCACTTATAGTCAATCTGTTGTATGTGTTCCAGTAGGAAATCCTGACCGAGTATTCCTTCAGTGGTTATTTCACAAACCGTGATAGCCTGCTCGAAAGTAACACCATTAAAGTGTAGGTCAAATATTGCCCATCCATGATGCTTTATTTTCTCCCCATTTGCACCAAGAATATTGGTGGACCCGGCCTGTAGATCTGGTCGAAGTTCTTCAGAGATCCTGTCATAAGCCTGTTTAGACAACAGAGTCATGGTAGAGCCACTGTCTATCAGAAAATCAACAGTGTCGTTCAACCCATCTATGTACCCAGATGTGAAGAAACCATTATCCCATTTGTTTGCACCCTTCTCGAAATGCCCAATGCGGATAGTCCCTCTTTGCTCCACATCCAGTATTTGTGAGTTTTGTTGATCAACATCCTTACTGTTTCCCTCTGATAAAATAGTCCCTCCTACATCAACCAGATCTACACCGGGCCTCCCCACTCCCGTCAACCCTCGGCCTACTGAGCTGACGGATTGTCGTTTCCCTGTGCCGTATCTCTGGATTGCTTTAGTACCATACATTCCTCAAAAATGGGACAGCTTCGGAAGTAGTGTTCCGAAGATTGACAGACAAAGCAAGTTCCACTACCCTTAGCCCTATTGTTTGATGGTCGGTAGCCTCGATTTCGCCCAACTTTTTCCAGTTCCTCAATCCTTTGTACCAGCTCAAAATAAGGGGTTTTGCCCTTTGCTGGTGATCTATTATTGCTCCCTGCTTTATCAGCTGTGCCCCATGATTCTGTTGCTCTGATTATTGACTTCTTTTTATCCCTGGTGTCACCCAGTAAGGCTTCAAAACGTTCAATTACATCAACTGCTTCAGATATAGTTGTACAACCCCTGTCGAAGCATCGACACTTCATTTCGACAGTGATACTCTTATAGAGTTGATTCAAAGCGAGAGCTTCTTGTGCTTCAGAATTAAGGGTAGGGTGTGCCTTTTGTGCCATTTGTCTTAGGTCATCACCAAGTTCAGCTATGGTTTCATCTGCTTGGCGCTGTCTTCCCTCTAGCCTAGATAGCCATTTATTTTGATGTCTAGAACTGCCAAATCTTTCTTCCAATTTTCTAGATAAAATGCAGAATGTACGTCTTTCGACTTCAGACAGCCCTATATAGAAGGTTCTTGCGGGCCCTCGTAGACTAGCCGCAAGTGTCAACCCCTTCTCTCTCTCGGACCATACTCCTAATCCCGCACAATCGAGAAAATGGGACAAATATTCCTCCCACTCCCCCTTACCATCAAAAGGTTCTGGTTTCAGTTTTAGACTTGGATGACGATATCTACCATCACCCCTTCCCTCCCATCGTGAGTAACTGTCGTGTCGTCTACTGCTGGGTCCATCATTGTTATGGTCCCCCCCCACCTATTGCATCAATGGTGACCATATTGTTGCTATCATCGTCATCTACGTCATCACTATTGTGTGATATGTCACAATCAACCGGTACATCTCCCTCATGTATATTACGAGGTTTAATTCGAATTTCCGGGTCTGGGCTCTCTGCCATTTTCCTTTAGGTACCTATATTATGCAGTTCTTAGTAGGTTCAGATCACTGGATGCTAATGAAATCTTAGCATCCCACTTCTAGACACCAGTTTGTAAGCCACCTCGGTACTAAGTAGTACGATACATACATATAGGAACCATTAACAGGAACTCAACACGTGATTTGATTCAGACAGGATGATGATGATTTTTATTTGGTACCCAAACTCACAGTTCTGACATTCATCTACTGTAGCTGAACCCTCATTTTGCTATCCACTGTCAACACTGATGCAAGACCCAAGATATATGACATATTAAATAGCACCAGGTTAACTATGCCTCGGTCCTCGTTTTCTCACTACTAATATCCATAGAAGCTATAAGATATATATATTGGATGACGCCAGGTTGACTGCGCCTTAGTCCCCAAGAACTCACTAGGCCTACTAATATTCATCTATAGGAGCCTAGATCGCAGTAGATGACATGCTGTCTAACTATATATTTGACATATATAGTTATTCATTATCAATAAAGCTGGTAATAATCTGAAGAATCATAGTTTTGTTGTTCTTCTGTTATTTATGTACCTATAATAATTTGGTTGATGGTTTGGGATGATTTGGTCAAGCTGGGTCAAGATGTTGACCATTGCTCGGTTGAAGCCAGAATGACAAACCTGCGATCTGAGCTTGTATTTATAACCTTGCATTATAGGTCACATGACCCATTTCAGCCAATCAGCGATCACCATTACCGAAGCGGTGACGGAGAGAGTGAACTATTTCTCACATAAGATTGTAATTTCTGGAGTTATGAAGGTATAACATTTTGTGCTCCTCACGTAAATATTGTGCTTTTTAATTATATTAACCATAGAAACTGTTAATTTGATCTAAAGTCGTGAAAATGACAGAAAGCACAAAATCATTATGAGCCAAATGCTGAATTCTGTATAGGATGTAGTAAAATATCAACTTTGTCGGTACCCCTTGCCTGTTTAGAGTTTATTTATAAATAATCCAAGACGAATTAACTCAAACTGCATAAATACTCCAAGTCTAGAATAGTTTAACTTTCAAGATATGTAAACAATTAACTCGTAACTCACTTTGTTGTCAATAAATCACTTGAATTTCCCGCTTAGAGAAAATGACGTCACCCTTCACACATGAAGGTAGTACAGCCACGCGAAATAGTTCCAACAATAAATTCAGTAAAATATGTCTACAACATCACCATAAGAGACCTAATTGTACAGTAAACTCTTAATTTACATTTCTAAATAACATTTGCTGGCATGACAGACTAGAAAAACAGATATTTCTGACATAAAAATATATCACGTGACCTCAAGTTGATAATGGCGCTGTCGTCAAATGCAGCAAAATGTACAGTGTGACATCGATGAAAATTGTTAAATTTCAGCGACAGAAGAGTATCAACAGTTTGGTCGCGGCTCTAAACATTATCTTTGAGGCTTAAAGAAATAAGGTATGACCTATTTAATTCCTAACAACATGTTTTTGTCCTGAAAATATCAGGTAAACTGGGGCTACAAGCCACAGTCAATAATCTAAAGATAGCACGCAAAGAATGTCAACAACAACAACATTGAACAGCTGATTTGATCAGACAATCATTGAAGTAATACAATCAGGATATTGTCAGAACTGTGCTACCCTTATGTACAACAATAATATAGTAGACAGATAAAACAATCTAATATGCACCGGATATTACAGTACCAACATTGTTTATAAATGTTTAATATTTATTGCTAATCTACCCCTGCTATTGTTATGCTCCACTACCAACAGTAAGGTGGAGGGCCTCGGCTTTGTTGAAGTGTGGCTGTAACCGCTGAGATGATCAGAGCTGTATGGTACCATAAATTGAACCCGTTGGTATCCCTGGGCGTAGAGCACTGTAGGGGCTAAGAGGCAATTTCTAGTAAGACGGTAAGAAGGGGCGGAACCGAGACTTCTGCACCCGAATACTAGTGGACCAACTGACCATAGTTGTGTGGTACGCTAATTGAACCCGTCAGTATCCCTGGGCGTAAAGCACTGTAGGGGCTAAGATGCAATTACTAGTAAGACGGTAAGAAGGGTATAAGGACCAGGACTTCTGCACCCGAATACTAGAGTACCAACAGATATGCTCCAATCGCCAATTTCTTTCCTATGAAATTCTTGAACGTCCGACACTAAAGTATCTAAACAGAATATACTCACCTAGTGACTGGGTCTTGACAGCTGGCTGGCTCGTATTGGCGATCACCGATGTGCCGTGACTCATAACCATCTTGCAGACTGGTCGGTCGGCCTGAGATCGGTGCTGTCCCTCCCCCTCTTTTTTGAAGACTAGGCGACTACATGCTGGGCGGCAACGAGTGGCCCTAGCATGGCCAGGCTGTCTGTTTGTACTGACAGGTCTCTCAGATAGAAATCTGTAAACGTGGAATTGGCACTCCAAGCACAGGATTGGACAATGTCATCCAGCGATACGTTCTTCCATAAAGGCCAGCAGTGGGGGGCATCGAGGGCTAGTTCGTATGTCCATTTAATGGTCTTGCTCAACCAAGAGGCCACCGTATTCTTGGTAATGTCTTGAGTATAGCCCTTGGGAGAAGAGAGAGCAGCAGTAGTCGACGAGAACCTCTGATTGGATCGGTACGGCTGAGGTAGTGACATATTGCTCGTACTGGACACAGTAAGATGTCGTTATCAAGGCCCTGAACAAAATCTGATAATGCAGGGATGGAATACAGACGTTGAGCACAAGATCCTTGACGTACAGTCTCATTCTTGGCGATGAACTCTGGAACAGGGCGGCAGGATATGCGTGACCAATCTGCCGTCCAAGTCATCGATTTCCTTTCCAAGGCATGAAGCTCGGATACTCTAGACGCCAGGGCGAATGCCGCTAGGAAGGCAGTCTTGTAGAAAACAGCTTTTATAGAGGCTGACTGTAATGGTTCAAAGGGTGGGCGAAGGAATGCGCTGAGAACCACACAAATGCCCCACTTCGGTAATAGTTGACGGGAACGACGGGACTGTGATGCACAGGCATGTATAAGAGCAGAGATGTTGGGATCCAGGCTAATGTCAATGCCCGCAGATAACCGTAGAACCCGGGTCACTGATCGGTACCCTTCAATAGTGCTGCTTTTAAACTTCTTATCTCGGTGCAGGTGAAGAAGAAAGTCCGCAACTGTAGGAAGAGAGGCAGTGTCGGGATCGGAACCTCGACGTCGATACCATGAGACAAAACATCTCCACTTAAGACTGGTAGAGCTGTGATGTGGAAGATCGGTTGGATGAAACCATCGTCTCTGCAACATCTGCTGGAAATCCTTGGTCTGTGTGGGTATTCTGGATAATCTGCAGACGTGTAGGTTGAGCCACTGAGGGTTGTGATGGACTATCCCGCAGGGTTGGCTTGACAGGTTGGCCCACACTGGTAGGCGACGTGGCGGGGCGGTGAGTAGAGGAATCAGAGCCGGAGACCACGGTCGACGAGGCCACCACGGAACAACGAGAAGAATGATGCAGTCGTGTTGAACAATCTTCTCTAGTACTTCCTGCAGTAAGGCAATGGGTGGGTAGGCGTACGCAAGGAAGTTGTCCCAGCTGATCGATAGGGCATCGATGGCATAGGCTTGAGGGTCCAGAACCGGACTGACGAATAGGGAAAGCTGTGCATTGTTTCTCGTCGCAAACAGGTCGATCAGCGGGTTTTCCCAGAGGCTGGTGATGTGTTGGAAGACCTCTGGATGCAGTTGCCATTCGGTCTGTAGCACAGTGTCGGGACGAGACAGGCGATCTGCTAAAACATTGAGCCGACCTGGAACATGACGAGCACGCATGGCAGTGATGTTGAAGAGCCCAGTCGAAGAGGGTCCAAACCAGACGGAATGTTGGATAGGATCCGGTGGTACCCATCTTGTTGATATGAGCAATGACGGTTGAATTGTCTGTTGCGATGAGAAGAGACGAATTCACCAGTAGATGACTCCAATGCTGGACTGCACAGATGACAGCTTTCATTTCCAAGAGGTTGATATGAAGTTTGGCATCTGATGTCGACCATCTGCCGGACATCTCTAGGTCGTCTAGATGGGCTCTCCAACCTGTCTCGGACGCATCGGTGTAGAGATGGTATAGAGGAACTGATGGTACAAAAGGTAATCCCCGCATGACATTGTAACGGGACTGCCACCAAACCAGATGTGGATGTAGAGACGTCAATACCGGAACTAGCGGACTGAGGAATGACAGAGATTCTACTGGTGAACGTTTCGTCCCCGAGGCCCGCCCCCTGTACAGACCTTTTGGTCTTTAATATATGTTGGCATTTGTGGGAAGTTGATGCTGGGTCGACATCGGGAATTACAGACTAGTCTTTTGTGTTAAATGCCGTCATTTTCATCTGACGACGATACAGCTCACCAATCCCCAGTGTACGAGTTGTCACAGCGAGACAGCTCACCAATTACCAATATACGAGTTGTCAGAGCATTTCAATCATAGCTCTCTAGATTTGTATCTAATACCGCTTATGCCGGTGCTAGGGGCCGTGTGGTCATGTCATCGAAGTTGCCACATGAACAGGTACAATAAAAACGTTCCTGAGATACAACACATATCACGAATCGTTAGATTCTTGGTATGTGCTTTAGAATAGTTTAACCGGAAGACTATACTGTGAAGTCATGTGACTGTGTCAGGATGTCGGCACTTCTTCCCACTTCCCTTATATGTGTTGTAATCTGAAGATACCGCTGCAGGTGGTATTGCAGAAGCCGAACTTGGAGACGACCATAGTGAGTGAGGTCGGAGTGGATGCGAGTAGACCTAAAAGACTCTGCCAAAAGTTGAGGGGCTGTGAAGGTGAGGCCAAAAAGACTCGAACCTTCGTCTGAATGTTGGTCACCCGGACTTTCGGGGGTCGTACCAACTGTTGGAGTGTGTCGAAGACTGCCCCGATGAAGCGACGACATTGTGCCAGTTCCAACTCTGACTTCAGAGGATGAGGGATGAAGAAGAGATGTTGAAGGACGAGTAAAACGAATCGGACCTGAGCGTTGAGTAAAGACTTGTCCATAGCCCAGATGAAGATGTCGTCTATGTAAACCTCTATGTGAATACCCCGTAGATGCAGGAACGCCATGACTGGTGCTGTGATGCGGGTGAAAAGCCATGGGGCGATGTCGACTCCAAACGGGAGCACCTGCCACTCGAAACGTCGACCGGCGACGGTAAAACGTAGGTATCGACGGTGTCGAGGATGAATGGGTATGTGCAGATAAGCGTCTTGTAGATCGATGGAGGCCAGCCAATCCCTGTGATGTAGACGGGCCCGGATCGATGAAACCGACATCATCTTGAAATGCGGAGGTGGTGACAGGTACAGTGTGTTGAGACATCTCAGGTCGATTATCATACGCATCTGGTCGGAATCCTTTTTCGGAACCAGGAAAACATGACTGTAGAAACCGACTGTGTCCTCGGCCTGAGATAGCTCTCTGAACGCACCTTTTGTAATGAGAGTGGTGACGGATGAATGAAGTGTCTGAACGTGTCCTGAAGGAACTGGCAGCAGTGATGGACGAGGACGAGATATGAGCTCGGGATGGACCTGGAAGGTGAAGCGAAATCCCTCTCTTAGTGTCCTTAGAATCCAAACATCGTCTGTAATGAGCTGCCAATTTTCCCAGAAATGCTGCAGACGGCCACCGACGATAGGATGAGTGAAATGACGGAAGGCGGGCAGACGAAAGGAATGTGTACTGTCACTTGTTGGAGGCACCTCTACCTCTGACTCTGGCGCCTCCACGTCATCGTCCACGGGCAGTTGAAGACTTGGCCAAGGGATGAAATTATCAGAAGTAGTCTCCCGCAAGGTCGTCTTCTGAGCTCAACCTCGATTCCTCTGGTTAGATGCGGTCGAGGCAGAAGCTGTGCGACGAGAAGCAGCGGCCAGAAGTCTAGATGTTCTCTCCTCCCGAATACCAGGCATGATGATTGAATTGCGTTGTTAAACAGAAACTTGAAATTCAACGGCTGGTGTATCAAGGTGTTTTTGGCAAAAACCGGAATCTCGGGTTTGGTGTTACGTAAGACTGCCTTACGCTGAGATTGAAGAAGGGAAGCATATGAGAAAGTGGAAGCCTCGATCACATGACAATTTGACCTGTTCAGTGTATAAAAACATCCCCGTAGGTAGGCTTGATGATCGGGAGACAGGAGCTCGTCACCCCAGGCTGACGGATAGAAGGATCAAACACCAGACGGGATGAAGCAGACAGGAACCAGTGGGAGTATGACTGTAATGCGCTGAATGGCGATGAACATCTCTCGAAGACGCTTCACTTCCTTAGCCGTAAGGGGGATGGTAGCTTTGGTAGTTTTCACAACTTGATCCAAATCCAAATCCAACATAGGAGGCTTGACTGGAAGGACGCTGTCATGAATTCTATAAAAGGAGAACCTATGCTTCTCAAACTTGTCACGGTCCTGTAGTTGACTGTCGAAGGTAGCCAATATGGGCGCCCACTCCGGAGACGGTGCACATGAAGATGGTGCTTTAGCTACAACTGGTATGGCTGGAATGGCAATAGAAGCCATAGACACGGGCTCACGTCTAGACGTAGACGATGGAGCAGTAGTAGTAGGTTCAGGCATCTCAGGGACAAGTGCCATCAGGGCCGCCATCTTGTCAGGAAATGGTAAATCTCCCACATTCGGTGATGATTTCCGTACATGAGAGGCGGATGTCGACGAAGACCGACGATCAGGAGATACATCGTGAAGATCTCGAAGGGCAGAAGTGTTGGTAGACAACAACCGATCAAGTGGGTGGCATGGTCGGGCAACATTGATCGCAGCTGGAGACCCATGAGTAGACGCCCGGCGACATGGAGATGACCAAGACCGGTGTCGTGAAGAGATGGATCGACGACGTAGTGGTGAAGGAGAACGTCGCGAAACCCGAGACCGACGTACAGGTGACCGGAAATGACGACGAGGCGAACGAGACCGGCGAACCCGAATCGGAGAACGGCGTGCTGGTGTGCGATAACGGCATGGTTGAGTAGGAGTGGTACGCTGTCACACACGAGAACGATGTAAAAATGAACCGTACCGACGAGGTGGTGAACGAGACCGGCGTTGATTTACATAATCCCGATGTAAAGGTGTTGATCTAAACGACTCCGACATAATGGTGAACAAGATCGATGTCGAGTAGTACCAGAACGGCGAGATGAAGTACGACCTGGGCGACGTGGAGTACGCGAACGTCTACGTGGTGAAGGAGAACGACGATGTGGCGTACGAGGAAGGCTTGAAATCACTTGACCAGCCGAAGTAGAAAATGTCAAAGTCCTCGAGGATGAATGTACAGTTGTAGCCCGAGAAGTAGTTTTGGATGAGGTCGATGTGCACATCATAGCACAAGACTCAGTAGGTTGAAAAGAATGGTTCTTTTGTCCAACTCCGGGAACAAAAGACTGGTCTGTACTGGTGGTCAATGCCTTCTGCTTTCCCACTGTCCTCTTCCCTTTTGTTGTTCGAGAGGCAGTGGGGGATGGTTGCGTAACAGTCGACCTAGATAACAGCTGGCCAGACGAGTCCTTGGCAAGTACTGTACCACTGGGAGGAAAAGCAGGGGACAATGGAGACGGGCTTCCAGGCAAGTCTTCGCTGATTTCCCTGTCAGATCTGAGCACACTCTCGGCTTGTTGTCTGTCGTAGAGTGACAAACTCAAATCCCCAGCGGCCTGTAATAAAAAATCACGCCTGGCCTGTGCGTAGTTACACCAGGCTTGATCATTCCAAGAAATACATTCCAAGCAAGTAGCTTTAAGAAAAACACAGTGAATGTGAATCTAATTTAGACCAAGACTGCCTGCAAGATTCGCAGCGTTTAGAATGCCCGGTGTCTTTAGACGTTGTTTTTACAATGTATTCTGCTAATCTAGACACAATTCCCTATCACAAGATAGACAAAATCTAAATCTAGTCGGAGCTCTCTCAAAATACGTCCACGCAGGGTGGCTGCAGAAAGAAAAAAGGAAGTGTATCATGGGCGCAGGCGCAGTGTAACCTATAGCTGAGGCTTCAGAGGGTGAGAACTTTTAGTCTGCAGTAGGATCTCCATAGGAAGATAATGGCATAACAATAGCAGGTGTAGATTTGAGCAATAAATAATGTATTGTAACCAAGCGACATTTCTATACATGTGCTATTTGCTATATACAATGTGTTAGTTTAATTCAAATATTAATTCTAAATCTTCATCAATTAACTGTGTAGACATGTATTTATTTCTTTATTGGTCCTTGTGATTTAGTCCCCTTGTATCGGTTAAACCAGCAGGCATTGCAGGTGACCATCATGTAGTTCTAGTTAATCCCCTTGTTTGTAACAGTCACATACGTCTATCACTGCTGGGGCAACTCTGGTGCCATTCTCACACAGATGGCATGTTGGCACCTGATCTTGTCTAACTGGTTCATTGCTACCTATATTATTGTTTTACCAGGAAATACATTGTTTGTTAAATGTTCAAATATGTACCTTGACTGTGCTAGTGACAGTTCGGATTCTGACTTTGTAAAGTGAACATCACTGTACGAGAGGACACCTTTCTACAGGATATATTTCTATAGTGTAAAACACCGTATACTGAACTTCTGGATTGCCGGAATTGATGATTGGAATACATTTGGAAACTTCTACATGTATATTGTATATTCATATTCTGGACTACCGGTGTGAAGTAAATATTGGAACTTTGACTGTGGAGTTATTCTCGTCATTTCTTGAATTAGCTTACCCCATCACAAAGGTCTGAGACAAGTCAGGTTGTGTACATACATAACTTGGACTACGACTTCCTTATTTATGCGGGAGCGCCGTTATATAGCTAGTCTCCCCCACTAACTGACATAACGGCTGGTTACAGATAGTGGAGAACCCATTGGAATACCTTCTTAGTTATTCCCTTCGACCCGATACCTCTCAAGCGACGCTGCCTACTGAGATAATCAACTCCCTAAATAATGGACATCACGATGCTGCTCCCATCCACGGCTCTGAACATCATCAAAGGCCTAAATCAACTACCTGTGTCATGGAATCTTCATCAGGACAACAACTCCACAGAGATCTGTTTTAAATGGTCCGGTAAAAGCCTTTCCTCATGTGAACCATGGAAGAGACGCCGGTCTTCTGCTAAACTGGAGAGAGATGAGCGACGTCGTCAAGCCTTCTTGGAGAGAAAGAACGCGAATATTGAGGGTCGTTTATCCGGTTGTATGTCTCGTACAGTTCCCGAGGTGAGCCACTGTGCCAACATCTTAGATCCAGTCGAAGTTGCCTGTGATACAGATTCTGTGAGCAGAGATAGCAATGGGACTGCAAGCACAGTAGAAACATGGGAAGAAAGCTCCCATACTGTGTTAAACTGTGCATATTCAGAGGAAAACACAGGAAATTGTGTTCCAACTGTGGCAGATATCAATGAATATCATCTGAGTAAAAGTGAAAATACATTTATGCTACAAAAACAAACATTAGTCTGGCAGATGCAGATCACGGATGTCCGATCATGCATAAACCGACACAGTACGAAAAAGAAAGAATTAGACAGGGTAAATTAACAGACAATCACTTCACACAAACAAAAGGTGTGTCTATCGCCAGTAGTACGACTCAAACAGAGAGAGTTGAAGTCCATACAGTGAGCATGGACAGACAAACAGAGTCTCAACCTGTGAAACTCAAATTTCCAGAGAAGTTTTGCTATTCACGTGTCCATGAAGGCAAAGAACAGTATCTCATAAAATGGGTAGGAGAATATGAGCCAGAGTGGGTATTTAGAGAGGATGCAGTTGGCAAGACAATTATTGTTTTAATCAGCAGGAAAACCCACCTCCTTACTACCATCATGTAAATCACAGATAGTTATGATCTAGATCACAAATAGTTATGATATTAACAAGCACATAGTTTTAGAATAATCTGGCATTCCATGTTGTTTTTTATGCAAGCGTTGAGGACAACGCTTAGATGGAGCGGAGGAAACTGTAACCAAGCGACATTTCTATACATGTGCTATTTGCTATATACAATGTGTTAGTTTAATTCAAATATTAATTATAAATCTTCATCAATTAACTGTATAGACATGTATTTATTTCTTTATTGGTCCTTGTGATTTAGTCCCCTTGTATCGGTTAAACCAGCAGGCATTGCAGGTGACCACCATGTAGTTCTAGTTAATCCCCTTGTTTGTAACAGTCACATACGTCTATCACTGCTGGGGCAACTCTGGTGCCATTCTTACACAGATGGCATGTTGGCACCTGATCTTGTCTAACTGGTTCATTGCTACCTATATTATTGTTTTACCAGGAAATACATTGTTTGTTAAATGTTCAAATAT
>JAVTVY010043047.1:0-19553 GCA_036873755.1 Hanleya hanleyi | reverse complement strand
AAATGGAATTTGCAAAGACTAATACAAAATTATAAAACAAATTACACACCGAAGTTGAAAACACCGATCAAACAGTTCATTTTTCGGTTGAAACAATCCATGTTTGGTTTAAAACAATTTTGTGGAATAATAATTATAGCATGCGTTCATATCATAATTATTCAGACTATATCCAGTTGATGTGTCATTTATTCCGCGTCGGATATTAGTCAGATATACAATCAATGTGTGAGAAAATCATTCAATTTTATATTCTTAATTTATACAGATAAATCAATTGGATTCAGATCATGGATATATCGATTATACGTTTAATAACATGAAATTCTATTTTGGGCTACGATATGCTTATACGACGATCGCCCTCCAAAGTATGCCACTCGCACAACACTCCGATCGCCTGAAAACTAAGAAACGACCAATTTTTGCAGCAAAACAAGAACATATACAAACCGGGACCCCCTTCGAGATTACCGATCCATTTCATATCCATCTCGAAATCCGGGACGTCTTGATCGAGATAAAACCGGGAGCAAACCGGGAGACGTCGTCAAGGGTCCCGGTTCTGCCCTCCCGGTTTCAGTCGAGAAATTTCTCGATCCATCTCGAAGGCATCAAGAAAGTGCCTCGATTAATTGGACGTGACCCCTAAGGGATTTTGCTGAAAGTGTGTGTGTGAGTAATTCTAAAACTATTCATGTGTATGTAATTCATTGTGATCGAATTGACATAGCAAAGCTATTTAGATTGTTAAATTCGACGCAGTGTGAGTGCAATCTAGCTAAACTAAGATGGCATAGGAGGGAAATACCGTCTAGAGGTGACGCTACGAAAATTCCGTCCGAAAGTTATGCCGATATTCTACGAGATTCCATAATAAGCTAATGACGACAAACTCCACCCTCCCAATTTGACAAAGGCTGAAGTTTAGTTCACGGATACCATCAAACTTTGCGCCGATCGCTCTTTTGAAATTTTGTATCGCCTGACAAAAGCAAACTTTTCGACGGGAATAAATCCCTTGAAGTTTACGTTTATCAAGCACGATGTCTAGACATGATGACATATTTGGCCCAGGGATGTAATTACAATGGACGTCATTTTAAGGCCGTTTCGCTCAGCTAACCACCTCATTGGCTAACAGACGTAGTTTGGATTTCGCGCGGGATTTAGATAGCACTGATGTCAGATATAATATTCCGTGATATTCCGACTGAGATTACGGAGATTAGTGTGAATGTAGACATTCTGTCTTTCCCAACTTTCAACATATGAAAAGATGACAACCATCAAGAAGAATGACATAATATTTTTATGGCAAGTCAGTCTATTGGAGTGTTGTATTTCAAAGAGTTCAATTCCGCTCGCGGAATGTTCGATTCAGCTGATAATGGTTAATTTCAAGTTCCTGGGATTGCCACAAGAATGAGATAATAGTGTGTTTTCCACTCCTAATGCAACACAGGAAGAGTTGCTAACGAAAAATATTTTGGTTAGCTGTTGATCTTCAGTTCCAGTCTATCTGCACATAATTACTGTATTTACATAACCCAAAATACAAGCGTCCTGTCCGTGTTTTCAATAACCGGCCGTCGTCCATTAAAGTATTTCCGAGTCCATAATCCAAAGATCTAGGATATCAATGATATGCCTTTATGTTGGTAGCATTTTGTATATGATCCTTAGTGTTATTCATGAATCCAGTCAACTATAGTCTACACTCACAATTCTAACGTGAAATGGTGAAAGTCTATGTAACCAATGATGCATGGGAATATGGTAAATGGAAATTCACTCCCTTTGAGTACAGACCGGCAGCCAGAGGATGCTCGGTCTCCCGTCACAATGGCAGCGATAATTTTGAGAGCGTTGTTGTTGTCGGGGGTATACATGAGAAATGAAGTGCTAACTCAACCAAGCAGTCACTGTATACATGAAAGAGGAATCGACAATGTTGTCGTCGCTGTTAGAGTTCGGTCACATACGAAGAAAATAGGCCAAATGAACTAAATATGCGCTGAGCAATCTGACTGAAGTGACGAAATCCCCTGATGATTTATTTCACAATACAATTCGACAAAGCTTTTAGAGAATAAATATAATGAACTGTTCGTTTGTTTGAAAACGTTGTGATCAATTGAAGGAATATGTCACGGGTTCCTACAAACATTGGTGACATGAAGGCTACATGTAAACGTGGATATGACTCATTATATAATTCTCATCGTTACATTTGTATTTTACAGATGAATAATAATTATTCAAAAAATATGCCCTTTCTCTTTCAACAATGGTTTGCACTGTAAAAAAATATCCACATACCGGAGGATTATAACTGGTACAAATATTAACACCGACAAGAAGATGAAGTTAAGCAATTATTGAGTCATTTTGCGTAGCGATTCATGAAGTTCACTTCTTTTTTCGGGGATGTGACTCGCTCACTGAAAAGAAGAAACCCATATGCCTAATTTGATGGAAATGTGATGAAGCGTTGTGATTTTATGGAATGCGAAAGGAATAATTCGCACGAACTGATGAAAATGAAAGCCATTAGTAGTGCCACCTTCTGGCAGCTCTTGCTGAACTGCAACACAAGTTGGGACATATTGCGGGACTCATATGCCAAATTTCAGAGGAATCCGAAAGAAGTGTTTCGAATTTATCACGTACTAAGGCATTATTTACTTCGCACAGAGAATTACAGTAGAGCGGAATGAACCCTAGTGGCGCCACTTATAGACAGAGGCTCTGAAACGCAATACAAATCGACATCTTGTCGCAAGGAATGCATGTGCCGAATTTCGAAGGACTCCGACAAAGTTGCCACGTGCGGCGAATTCGAACGGAATGCACGGGCATGCACAGAAGGACGGAATGAATCCTAGTGGCACCACCTTCTGGTACATCTTGCTGAAATTACAAGCGTCTGGTCCGTCATTCATAATTCAGCCGTCGTACATTAGAGAATATCCGTCGTCCATTAGAGGATAAACGCATTAGGGATCGTTTCCATTATTCGTTTTTTCTTCAGTCGCGATTTTTCTTCAATTTTCTCGATTGAAAAACGATCATTCGTGAATCAGTCGCGAGGATATCGAGAAAAAAAATGAGAAAAAACGATTGAACCTTTTCTGAAAAAAACCATTCTCTCGCGATATCGTTTTTGAATCGTTTACCCATGTGCGATCCGTTCTTGATCGCGAATCTTCAATCGCGAGAGAATCGTTTTTTTCAAGGTGCGAAAGAATCGTGAGGCGGAGTGATATCTGACACATAGGCCGTACGCGTGTTGCCGTCGTACGCCGCTCTATCCGCGAACTGGGATCTACATATAATGCTGATTGCGGATTTGTCGATGGAAAACCTATATTACTACAGTGTATAAATGCGTAAGATAACCGGATAATATATATGATTCACGATCTATAGTCTCCTACAAGCCGAAGTAGGGCGTATGCAAACCGCGTTCAGCCCACTTTCAGTGTTTTCCATACTGCAAACCAGGCTTGTGGGCTTGTTTACCAGGCTTGTGGGATATTTGATGGTGAATGAATACGTGTATGTTCATCAAATTGTGACAAATAATCAATACCATTATTTTCTTTGAATCATTCCTTTTATATATATATTTACCCTTTGTATTTATTAATTTTCACAATTTATTGAAAATATAGGTATTCATCTACCATCAAATATCCCACAAGCCAGGCAACTGTGGGGTTTTGAACTTATAGACTCTCACTTAGGGAGCCACACAACAAGACTCCCACCCAGAGAGCTCCAGAAAAGATTAATTCACACAACCAAACAAAAAAGCAAAAAAATAATGACAGTTGTGAAAAGTTTTACAAATAGCCCGCGCTATATATTAATAATTAAGTGCTTTGGAAGCCTCAAAAACCCCGTATGACAATGTTATATTCAATACAGCGCCATCTATCTACACAAGGAAAATGGTGATCGTAGGACAAAAAAAAACACGCGAACAATGAAAATCTGACGAATCAGCTCAAACTTTTAGCACGCACAGATGCCAAAAACGTTCACGAAAAATACTACACAAGAAATCTGGAATAATACCAGCTTTAAAACACAGAAATACTCAAAATAATAGACGAAATTGCAAGTGCAAATGACTCAATCTGACCATATCCGGGCCTATGTCCCGTACAAAATATATGTAAATATAATTATATAATAATTATAGTTATAATAACCATTATTCCTATGTAAATACATATATATTTTTTTCAATTTCTTTCAATATCCCCATCGTATCTATATAACCGCCAACTGAACTGAAACACGCTATAGTTTTACACAAGGCAAAGAAGAATGGAAAAGGAAGAGGAATAAATGATCGAACTTTATATAGTCTGACTGAAGTGTTTATGATACAGAAACTCGACGTGTATGCGGGTCAGTCAGGCTGAACCTTACCGTACTACTTTCGGCTATAATCCTCAATCGTTTTTTTTAATCGCTTATATTTTCTCGATTAAAAAAACGATTGAATCGCGATATCGCTTTTTATTCGCGAGAATTTTCTCGATTGAAAAACGATTGCCAACAGAAAATAAAAACCATTCGAACAGCGATCGCGAATGAATCGTTTATTTTGAAGAAAAAAAAACATTCCCTCGCGCCTTGGAAAATCGCGACTTCGAGAAAATTTGACGAAATAAACGATTCATTCGCGAACGATAATTGGAAACGGCGCCTTACCAATCGACGTCTTGTAAAATTGTCAAATTTCGAAGGAATCCGACAAAGCGATTCAAAGTGAACGCTTGCGAAGAATTCGCAAAGACAGGAACGGACATCCACAGAAAGATGGACGGAAAACAAGTGGCGCCAACTACAGCCATATCTTGCCGAAAAGCAATACCAATCGGCGTCTTATCGGAAGAAATGCATATGCCGAATTTCGGACAAAGAGTTTCAAAGTTGCCGCTTGCGAAGAATTTGCATGAACACGAACGGGCAACCGCAGCGAAAAGGAACGAAACACAGTGGTGCCACATTTAGCAAGATCTTTTGCTGAAACGCAATATCAATCGACGTCTTGTCGCAAGGAATGCATATATAAATGCCAAATTCCGGAAGAATTGGACAAAGTGTTTCAAAGTTATCACTTGCGAAGAATTTACACGAAAGGATTGAACAAATCACATTTTAAAGTCCCCCGACCACGTTGCCCAGGGGGACTAAAGAATCTATAAATCTGTTTTATATCGTCAACGGCGGTTTTCTATGTATGTGAAATAATATAATGAACGATAAGTCATGGCTGTCATTATTCCGTGGACAATTACTTCATCAAACTGTTTTTGAACGATGCTTGAAGCTAATATATCCACTAGATTGTATGCACTGTATGTCGGTTTCCATTGTGTAGAATACAGAAAGGACCAAACCGAAAGATCATCACAAACATTTTTCTGTTCTCTGGTAAGTGTTCGTCAATATGGACACCGAACATTGTTAGATGACCATGTATTCATATATACTTCGACCACACCATAATTTATTATGATCTTCACCCACTAGCGCTTGCTCATTCATTTGCGTGTACCGCGTGATAACGAATGTTCTCTCTTTCCGAAGTTATCCTAACGTCGACTCGCGGAATACAACAGGATATCCAAATATATTCTGGACTGCTATTGCTCCAAATTACGCAAACAATATTCCATAAAATCTACAAAACAAAGGGATCTATATTACGTCCTCAAATTGCAACTCGTGGTATAAGTTCTGGCCCCCCGGGAAGAGATTAAGGCCTACAGTACGGTACGTCTTACATGTCACTTAACAACCAGAAGCAAGACCAAAACAATCGTATTCACAACAGTTACCTCGTTCAGCATAATGATTAAATCATCCGTTGTAACGAATGACCTGCAAATTATTCGCCTGTATTCTACTACTGAATGGACAGGTTAACCACCCTTTGTTTGTTCATGTATCTGTTTCAATACGCATAATTAGGTATGATGAACGAGGTGCGCGACTTCAAAGAGGCACACGATCAACTATTATGTGAATCACTCGAGTGTACAGGCAAAAATGTGATACAATTTTAAATGTTTCCTGATATCTAGATGGTTTTCTTGGGAAAAGATAGCGTGTTACTCCTGGAATATGTTATAGAAACCCAGCCAGTGGCAGGAAGTGAACATTTAAACCGTTCATGAATGGCGCCCCGTCAAATATATAATAGCGACGTATCTAAATCAACGCCGCCAGCTGAATCGATATTTGTTATCCTAACCATCTCGGATTTTCGGAAAATTAGGTCCATGGTGTTCAAATGAAACGTCACAATCAACGCGTGATTGCGATACTACTCTGCAAAGTGCTTTGTATTCATTTGGATAAAGAATAATTGCCAGTGATTAGGGTTTTATGTAAAGGACATCATCAAGTCTTGCTCTCGCTTGTAGGAAACCATCTTGTGTTTTTTTAATTATTTTTGTCTCGTACGCATTTAGATTTGGCGCTAACTGTCTTTCGGAATGGGTATTTCTATTATTGATGCGGTGATTCTTCTATGGACGACGGCTGAATATTGAATGTCGGATTTGGCGCTTGCTATATATATTGCTATATATGCAGATGACACCACCATATCCACTGGGCTGCCACCAATACACCACGGTTTCTTTATTCCTCGACACGTAGTATAGGTGGACATTGCGAATCCATAATTATGTCGAAGAAAACTAATCATATTTGATTGGGTACTATACAGTTCTGTCTCCTTGTATGTTCATCCCACATTCGGTACATTGATCTAGTATCATGTCACACGGAATCCTTTAATGAAGGGATGTTGCAATATGCACATACACAAATGCAGCTTAAATATCAAGTAATGACGATATTTTTATAATGAATTATGAATCAGTTTTTCAGTCGTATAATTTATTTTGTACATTTGTATGTAAAAGAAATGGTGGCACTTCTGAAGAAAGTAAATATCGTGAAATTAGCAAATCGTAACGCGTCAAAACTATACAAATAAACGCAATATCCAATGGTTAGAGGAAAAGATGCTGGCTCACAAGAATTCAAATCATGTTAGTAAACTCCTCTGAGCTTTATATAACATCATAGTTTTGAAAACATGTCTTCAGAATTTTAATTTAGTTAGCATTTAACAGCTGTTTAACCTTCTGCTTTAAATGACATTTAATTTGGATGTAACTGATGGTTAGGCCAGTGAATATGTTAGTCATCCCTGTGAAAATACTGTGATAAGCGGAAATCATTACCAGAACTTTGGTGCGGTACATCATGTATATTTCTGAAATAACCTCGACTAGGAGTCTGATCATGAAAATCCAATCTTACGCATCATGGGACCAACCAGCTCCATTTATTATCTTTCCAAGAAACAATATCGCTCAAGTGCGTGGGTGACATGCAACCCGTGTCCAATGCCGCTAGGGCTCGTTTAAATATTATAAGTTTTACATCTCCATGGTGTTAAAATGAACAAGCACAATCAAAACGTGCTTAAGATACATCTCTGGAAACGACTTCACACTAATTTTGATAAAGAATAATGATCAGTGATTTTATTTCGTCATCATGTCTTGCTGACATCACTGAAAACAGTTGACCTCTTCTCTCTGGCATGAAACCACGTTGTGTTTTAATTACTTTTATTTCATACATATTTAAAATTGGTGCTAACTCTCATGCGAAATAGGTCATTCGACTATTGACGCAAAAATTCTTTTATGGACGACGGCTGACTATTGAATGTCGGATCTGACGCTTGCTATCCCTTCAATGATATTGATCTTTACTTCCAAGTCGATTCAGTGTTGGTAAAATTAATATATTCCTTGTGTTCGGGTCAGGTTGAGACATATCTCACTTAGGTTTATTAAATCATGCTGATATCGTTAAAAACTAAAGACAGTTTTTCTCGTGTCCGAAAGGAGTATAGATTACATTGATTAACTTTTCAAGTTACAGGCATGGGTTACTATCTTCAATAATCAGTTGTTACTGGCAGAAGTAATATCGGTTACAATACTTTGTGGAACCAAAATTTATCCAGGACATTCTTCATGATAACAGTCCGTGATTCTGGCTCCATTTAATCTATATCTCGAGAATTGGGACCATTATCGCGTATGTTCTCTCAGATACGGGGACAAAAGGATACACCTAATACACCACGTTGTGCTTCAGTGTATATCAAGCTACATTCCTGATGCATTATTCATAATACTCCAGAGAATAAACCACTGTACCTGAAATTATAATGGAAGACAATGGGAGTCTGGCCGTCAGTAAAAGCACGCCTGGGAATATAGGGAACTAGGGTCTTATCGTGTTATCTTCCTAATTTATTGGTAGCAAGGTTAATTAATCAAACCCCGCAGAACTCCCATGGTAAATGTTCTCGATCTATCGTATAAGACTAATGCAATTTGAAGTGACATTTAATCTGCTCTGGTCGATTAATCATGATAGTGATTGAAGGCTGTTAGTACAATGTATCCTAAAAGGATGTACTGACAGTGCAGTCGCAAAATACTGATACGGATTTGATCATAGGAACATTGTGATGTCTTGTCATTGCCGTGACGTCATCCTATTGCTAAAAAGGTTCACTCCCCCCCAACCCATCTAAAATATTTTAGGTTTATACTTGTTCACTTTACGCCCTTTTGGGATTTCAGTGCTTTTGGGGTGAATAAGGTATATACGAATGTCTCTGATCCCAGGAGTATCCTGTACTAATACTTTAAAAAGTTCGTGACTTAACAACGGCAACGCCAATGCATCTCAAGCACACGTTGATTAGAATGACCATACGGTCCTATCCCGGAATTGAGCAAGATTAGACGCAGACCACAGGGCGCTGTTACAAAGATATCAAATACTCTAGCTCGAGATCTTCCCACAATTTTCATGTAATAGACTACAATATTGTTCAACAATCGAAGACTAAGTCAAATAATGTCATTACTGTAATGAACTACATGTAGTGATGTGTTCCAGGCCAGATAGGTTAATTGGTGTTAAATATGACACTATATAATTAGCGGGCTGTTTATTTTTGTGGAAGGGACGTGGATCGGTTGGTTAGGACATAGGAACATCGTTTATAAGAACTGAGCTAGAGACCGATCAGCCCTCTCTAATTATCTGCTAACTGTAACAAATCTATACCATTTATGGACATTCCTGCTGTTAATATACTTGTCAACATAAACGGTTGACCAAATATGTCCTCTCCTGTTGGAGAAATTGTAAAGCTTAACCACAGAAATGCAGAACAGGGAGATAATGGGCTACTGCTACCATTACTGCTTATGTATAGAAATATGGTAGTCAAGATTATGACTATGTTCACCATGTTTATTTGCTTGTAGTGCCATTTTTTAGCTCGAAATAATGGCCTGCGATGATCCTGGATTCCAATATTGTGTCCAGATATCCTGGATCCAAAATGGTTAACTCAAGCTCTGAAACTATTAACTCATAGTATATTGCTGTACTATGTTTTTGGACATTCATTTTATATTGGTTTAAAGAAAATAAAGTATATTCCTCAGTAAAAATGTTGTATAACCATGCCCAAAGGGTGTTACTGAAGAGTGAATGTTTTGACCCAGTGCCTACAAGTCTTCAATCTAACATCTTGGGAATGCCATGTTTTGCATCCTACTGACCCGAAGGCTGTTCACTTAGTAGACTACTAAGTATTTCCAAAAGATCGCGTTTTCTTTCACGCTAATTTTTGGTGTGTTCTCATATGACATGACATTTAAATTGATTTGACGACCTAATAATCTGTTTGTATGGTCTCGTAGTGTTCATTGCAAGTATGTTATTTCCAGTTTTCTGCAAACACGACACAATGACTTTTGAACATATGCGAAAACATGCATGCGTGCAAGCGTGGGTTGTGGATATTGGAGGAACATTTGCATTTCCGGCATATATTTGCTTCGACGATGAAAAAGACACAATGGATTTGATTAATCTATAATAGATTATTTCGAATATCAGTCATTTACAAAGCTACCATAGACTCGGTTTGTGTCGAGGTTGAAAGTGCTATAAAATTGCAATTGATTTAATAAATCTATTGATAGAAAACAGTTAACTGGAATATTGTATCGGAACACCCCGAATGCTGGCTTTTTACCTCTTCTCTGCAATTCGCAATGAAAACATCACAGCAAACCAAAGTCAACCATATTGTGCATGCAGTCCATTAGAGCAGTGTGTGCCCATTTGTTGCTGTCTGCTCTTTACCAATTCGTTCTTTACAATACAATCTGTGATTATCCGGTGAATGGATAAAGTATTATTATGCCCCCACTGAAGAATTGCTTATTGCTAAGACAAACATTTTGTTATCCATTTTGATCTCGGTTAGCAGAATTGCCATGTCCCAGCAATTAACACATATTTTGTTAACAACATTCATAAAATATCAGGATAAACACAACCAATGAAATAATTGTGGAATTGTGGTTGAAAAACATGTATTAATGTTGGTTGAGCACAGATAGCATTTGATAGGCTTTCAATGACAATGAAAGCATCCAATCCTGTACCATTAATATCACTATGCCTGTTTGTATTAGTATCTATAATAACATATATAAGGGTTTTCTTCTTCGGTATCAATGAAAAGGGTTGACCGATTCTATTCTGCACGATAGCTTACGTTGCGGCGTATTGTACTTGTATGAATTAAAGTATGAATATAGATTCACGCAGACAAGAGAGGCAGTTAAATTTAATGCCATATTCATCAATCTCATAAAACAAAACACATTCCCACAAAAAAATTGTAGTCGACATGTACTGCTGCCTTCAAGATGTCGGTATAAAGGCCTACACCACGAGCTATGACATCCACAGAGTATGAAATGAAAGCAAACAATGCCAACCTTTAAAACCTGAAATTTTCAATATTTATTGGAATGGCCTTAAAAGTATAATGTTAAAATGTATAATTACAACACATATAAGGGAAGTGGGTAGAGGTGCTGACATACTGACAGAGCCACATGACTTCACAGTATAGTCTTCCGGTGGTTAACCTATTCTAAATCACATACCAAGAATCTAACGATTCGTGATATGTGCTGTATCTCAGGTACTCTTTTATTGTACCTGTTCATGTGGCAACTTAGATGATATGACCACACGGCCCCTAGCACCGGCATAAGCGGTATTAGTTACAAATCTAGAGAGCTATGATGGAAATGCTCTGACAACTCGTATACTGGTAATTGGTGAGCTGTGTCGCTGTGACAACTCGTACACTGGGGATTGGTGAGCTGTATCGTCGTCAGATGAAAATGACGGCATTTAACACAAAAGCCTAGTCTGTAAGGCCCGATGTCGACCCAGCATCAACTTCCCACAATGCCAACATATATCACAGACCAAAAGGTCTGTACATGGGGCGGGCCTCGGGGACGAAACTTCCACCAGCAGAATCTCGCCATATACATGTACAGGTAAAAATTACAACGCATATAGGTTTAAATGTTGAGGGCCCGAACTACCCTCTTACCATCAAAAAAACGGTTGGTTATACTCATCTGAACAGTCATAAACGTTTCGACCAGGCCATGATTAGACGATGTAGGATCGGTCACACACGATTTACTCATGAATATTTACTAAAACAGGAGCCGATTCCAAGGTGTATACCTTGCCATGAAGATCTCACGGTGAAACATATTCTCATAGACTGCATAGATTTTAAGACTGTAAGAGATACTTTTTATCGAGCGGCTACGCTGGAGGATCTTTTTAGCAGAGTGAAAGAGGATTGTATTTTAGGTTATTTGAGAGAGATTGGTTTGTTGTACAAATTTTAATGTTTGTACCTGTTTTAACGCATTAGTTTACCGAGTTTTTGAATTGATTACTTAGAATTTTGTTTGATCGTCGCTATATAGCTGAAATATTGCTGAATGCGGCGTTAAACCTTAATTCTCTCTCTCTCTCTCTTACCAGCATATAATAAAAGTGACGTGTGAAACCTGTTTAATTTAATGAGCTTTCAGTTGCATCAGGACTAAGAATTAAGATTTCAAAAATAAATTGACATGAAAGAGAGCATCGAATCGTGGGATATATTTTAACGTTATCATCCGTAAACTAGTCCGAAACCGTTTTTACTCCATACTCAAGGAAATCATCAGTGTGTGAAGCGCCAGTGTTCGTGAATGCTGGGAAGACCACACAGCATATCGTATCAAAATAACCATTTCCCAACTTCATGCTCCATGATTTTGTGAATAATGAATGCCCACTTAAATTGTCAGGCATGTATTCTTCCGTTCAATGAGCACGCTAAACTTGGTATTTGAATGTACTAAGTATCTTTTCCAATGTGCATAATTGATATATGATGGACGCGCGAAGGTCAGTTCTGTAACTTCAGAGATTTATTGTTTTTATTAATATTGCCGCAGAAGAGCCTAAATTACCTTAAATTCGACGTACAATGCGATCAAATTAATACAAAAGAATACACTCCAGTTACAACGAATACCTACCACTTCAATAAGCATTTGGTCACTAGACTAAAGCAAGTAGACTTGAGTTATAATATTCATGCTATTAATGTCTAAAGTCTTCTGAAATGATGAGCTGTTTGTAGTAAAATGTTTGTATGGTGGTAAGAACATTTTCGAAGTTTAAACTGTTTTCTATGATTTGATTGTTGCTTAGATTCGAGATTTCACATGTTCAGTGGAATCCATGAGAATTCACGTTTCCTAAACAAACACAATAACAATGCAACGACCCCTGGACACGCGTCAGTTAGCAACTGTCTAGATGCTGCAATCTGCCCGACGTAAATTGGTTCTTCTTTCATGGGGGAATACAGACAAAATTTGATCTGGTAAAAAACAAAAACAAAAAAACATGAACACCTATCACTGCTAGAAATAGTTTTTCGTATGTACACGTTGTCATAGAAACTAAGCTTGGACGTTCCAGAACGGAGCTGCGTAAGCGTATTGCAGCGTTGATCTCTCCTCTACACCACGTGAACTGTGTAGAAATGTTGGACGACAAACCCGTATCGACTGGACGCTTGTATTTTACACAAACCCAAGAGACGGGATAACCAGAGAATATGTAGAAAATTGGGTTCACTCTTTCACACGGATGCATGATAACTGGTCGGAGAAAATTTGATCGGGTGTCCCCGGCTGATAGGTCGTACGGTTACATGAAAGGGTAATATAGATCATATATACCGCTATTATGTCTGCTATCACTAGTTAGAAATATTTTCCATGTTAAAGATTGAAGAGGAATGCGAGTTCACGGCACACATTTTTCAGGCTGAAGCGGGACTACTTTTCTGTGGTACACCAGCGGTGACCCTCGGTGGCCGAGTGGTCTAAGGCGCATCGCTGGTGATCGCTAGCCTCACACCGCTGAATCGGCACGGGTTTGAGGCCAGCTGGTGCATGTGTGAAAGTTTGCCGGTTACTTGCCGACGGGTTGTGCTTCTTTCTGGATAAGTTAGCTTCCCCCACCATTCAAACTGGCTGTCACCATATGTGTGGCATTAAACCAAGTCCCCTCCACCCTTAATGGTTCATCGTCTGTGTATTGTTTTTACTTCACTGGGAAAGACAGTTTCATGATTGTTGCCCCAGTTCGATAAACCTCAACGATGTAATGTAGAAGTCGATATGATTGTCCACTTATGTGTTATAAACTTCCGTTTTGAGCATAGTTGAAAACATTCGATTTCGTTCATTCGACGCTATACAAACCGATGTATTAGTGAATGCCATCGCTACAGCATTCCGACTGTAGATGAACAATGGTTACCGGAACATATTTGCTGGCGAGAAATACACAAGTATATGGATTTGTCACGCAAATATTCTCAGATGCCGGATACTTGATTTTCAAGTATCATAGGTCCAGACAGCTCAGACAATGGCTCTTACATATGAAACTATCCCAACACAGAGCATGTACTGAGATGCCAGTTTCAGTTGCATTAGTGTCTCTCCTTTGAGTTCGAATCGATATTGTAAACCGGCGATGATACATTTCTGCGGTTAGAGGTAGTTAGACAACCGTGTTACTTCAACAAAGCGTAACAGAAAGATTTGTGAAGTCAAGGATTAAAAATCATATACAATTTAAGTAAGGTTAATACAACAAATAAATGCGTGAAATATAGCCTTACTGTTCAATGCTATACCGGTGTGCACTTTACAGTCCTTGTTGACGCGCATAAATAACTCTTCTGTATAATGGTAATCCAACACTGCTCAGTTGTACAAAGTCCCAGTAAATGTCCAATATCCGATAGCCTTCAACAAATAGCGTAGACCATGCAGCAGCCAACAGTCAATACACAGGAGTAAACAATCCAGCAGTCCGTAATTACAGGCAAAGGTAACACAGCACAACAGACCCACATAAAAAGCCAGTTTGAATTCCCTCCTGAATGACTGACTGAATGCGCTATTCTACTCTATGAGGCATTCCAGATCATTCTACCTAATCAAGCTTCAAGAATACACAGCGTTACCGCATCATCTGACCTAGATACAATTTACAACTGTCTTCCAGAAAGCTCCAAGTGGATGACCCACATAATAGTACGTAAACAAGCTTGCCTCAGCTTCCAGAAACATCAGCAGTGTCTAATAATAGACTACAATACGGTGGCACTCCCCTCTTAAAAAAAGAAAGTTTCAAATTTGGAACTTTCTTGACAATTCAAAACATTACAAAAAATCTATATTACAACAACAAAAATGTTGACAAACATATAATAATAATAATAAATCCTTTATTTTGCAAGGGTTGTACACAATTAGCGCCAGGGGAGCTAGTTTACATTGTGGCCCTTCAAACGTATGTACAGCATTAGTAAATATGGTTAAATGAAATATGATAAATATATAATATAAAACTAGTAACATATATTTGTATGTAACACAACATAATAATAAAGAATATAGTAATAAACCAACTTCGTTGCATAAAATAAAAAAAGAATAATAACAGTAAAAAAATGATAATAAATAGTTAAATATTAGAAAGAAAAAAAAAATTTGTTTAATATATATATAAAAAATAAAAGGAAAAAAAAAAAAAAAAAAAAAAAAAAAAAAAAAAAAAAAAAAAAAAAAAAAATATATATATATAACAAAAATATAATAAAAAAAAAAAAATATAATAATAATAGAAGAAAATTATTATCTAAAGCTAGCGATTTGAATTTAAATAATAATAATAATAAAAAAATGATAATAAAATAAAATAAAATAAAAAAAAGTAAAAATAATAATAATAATAATAATAGAAGAAGAAAAGTATTAACTGAAGCTAGCGATTTGAATTAAAAAAAACCAAATGTAATGTATGTACATTATATGCGAGACAAACAATCAACAATCAAATTGTCCTTGCCCTTAATATGTCTGATTTTAATATTGTATTCTTGTAACATCAAACTCCATCTCAACAATTTTTTATTTTTTTTGTGTACCGGAACCGATCCTCCGAAGATACGAATACCGACATCTCCCCCGCACGAGCCGTCAGTGGAATTCGGCAAATTACAACACATATAAGGGAAGTGGGAAGAGGTGCCGACCTACTGACTGCGTCACATGACTTCACAGAATAGTCTTCTGGTTAACCTATTCTAAAGCACATAACAAGAATCTAACGATTCGTGATATGTGTTGTATCTCAGGTACGCTTTTATTGTACCTGTTCATGTGGCAACTTGGATGATATGACCACACGGCCCCTAGCACCGGCATAAGCGGTATTAGATACAAATCTAGAGAGCTATGATGGAAATGCCCTGACAACTCGTATACTGGTAACTGGTGAGCTGTTTCGCTGTGACAACTCCTCCCAGAAGATCAAACTTTGACACAAACTTGGCACTTCCCACTTTATCAATGCAATCGTCAATGCGTGGAATATGGAATGTGTCTGTTTTGGTCAATGTGTTCACCTTTCTGTAGTCAGTACACATCATGTAACTGCCATCTGGGTATGGAACGAGGATACAAGGTGAACTCCAGTTACTATTACTTGGTTCAATGAAGTCATTGTCCAATAAATACTGAATCTCTTTTTTTTAAATAGCTTTATTTAATGGGATTCAAACGATATGGGTGCTGCTTCACTGGATTAGAATCTCCGATATTGACGTCATGTGAAATTTTATCAGTCCGAGTAGGAATATCGGGAAACAAATGTTCATATTGACTGAGCAGAGTTCGAAGTTCGTCCTGACGCGCTGGTTCAAGATGACACAACTTGGAATCCAAATTAAGTAGAATGTCAGAGTTCTGTAATTTCGCCGCTGTCATGGGCTCTTCACAAGTTTCATTATTAGCAGGGTCAGAACTAACTACACTTATATAGTGTACAGTACTGTTAGTGCTCTGTCTAGGTATAACTTTAATATATTTACATGACATACAAGCGTCTAGTCCGTCATTCATAATTCAGCCGTCGTCCGTTAAAGAATATCCGCGTCCATAATCCAAAGATTAACTGTTTGTGTTTACGCCTGTCAGGAGTCTGAATTACATAATTAAGGTCACTTAATTTCTTTTCAATGATATAATGTCCATAGTATCTAGCCTTAAGTGGATTACCAGGAATAGACAGAAAAGCCAGTACCTTCTCACCCGGTTTGAAACTTCGTTTAACAGAATGCTTATTATGGGTTATTTTCATACATTTTGTGCTGACTTCAAAGTTGACATGGCCGAATCACATGCTTTAGTCAACCTGGTGCGGAAGTCCGACACATATTCTAAGAGACTACAGGAATCAAAATCACTGTCTAGAAACTTTTCCGTTAGCAGTTTAAGTGGTCCTCTAACTGTATGACCAAAGACCAAATTCAAATGGACTGAAGCCTAAAGACTCTTGTATAGGCTCTCTAACAGCAAACAATAACAGCCTATGTTTATGTATACTTTTGTCTTTTTGAATTTGGTGCTAATACTGTTATATGGAAATGGAATAGGTCTTTGGATTATGGACGCGGATATTCTCTAATGGACGACGGCTGGATTATGAATGACGGACTAGACGCTTGTAATTCATCCCAGTCTTTCTCAGTGTCAAAACAATAAGTCCTAATCATGTTCTTTAATGTCTGGTGAAATCTTTCTAATGCACCTTGGCTTTCTGGGTGGTATGCAGATGATTTGTACTGCTTTATTCCCAATTCATGCATGACTTGTTGAAAAATTCCTGACAGGAAATTAGATCCGCGATCAGACTCAACGGACAGGGGTAGGCCGACAAGTGTGAAAAACTTAACTAAGGCCTTAACAATATTTTTTGCCTTAATATTCCGTAAAGGTATGGTCTCAGGGAGCCTGGTTGAAGCACACATGACTGTTAACATGTATTGATTGCCTGACTTTGTTTTTGGTAATGGCCCAACACAATCTATAATCACCCTACTAAATGCTTCCTCAAATGCAGGTATTGGTTGTAGAGGGGCCTACCATTTGACATTTGTGGCATGACCTACAAAATTCCGTAACATCTTTCTTTAAATTTCGCCAATAGAAATGATTTAGAATTTTGTAATATGTTTTGTTAACACCTAAACGGCCCGAGGTGTTTCGTGGGCTAGTCTGGGGATATCTGAACGATATGATTTTGGTACTACAAGCTGATAATTAACTGCCCACTCATCATAAGGTGACACATCTGGCGGTCGCCATTTGCGCATAAGAATTTGAATTTGGTGCTAATACTGTTATATGGAAATGGAATAGGTCTTTGGATTATGGACGCGGATATTCTCTAATGGACGACGGCTGGATTATGAATGACGGACTAGACGCTTGTAATTTACAAAAGTAACACACAGGCTCTTGAGTTACATCACACTCATCTACTGCCCTGTTAAACAACTTGAAAATGTCCTTGTCACTATGCTGTTTATTAAGCAGCCGTGATTATGTATACTAGCCTATGTTTATGTATACTATGATTGTCTTTTTTGAATTTGGTGCTAATACTGTTAAATGGATATGGAATAGATCTTTGGATTATGGACGCGGATATTCTTTAATGGACAACGGCTGAATTATGAATGACGGACTAGACGCTTGTATTTGAAGTTTTGCCATTATAACATTCCAATTTGCTATCAAAATGTGGCTTGGAAATCAAGTCGGAAGACAGATGAACGTTATGGAGCGGAACGGGTGTATAATTTACAGAATCTACCCCTTTAATCATGACATTACTGCCTGCAGATGAAGAGTCAGAAAACGGCAAGTATCTTCCAACAAGAGAGACTGGGACGCGCCCGTGTCTCTCAAAATCTTCACATGAGTAGCATTAGACAAATCACTTGAAAGTGACACAAAACCATTGTGGATAAATGGTGCAAAAATCTCCATAACAGGACTTGAAAAACTGTCAACCTTATCCTTGATAGAATTAATAGGAACATCTTAACGTCATATACACTATGAACGTCACTAACCTGCTTGGGTATAGATATTGAAGTGAGGAAACCACTGGGCTTTTGAAAGGCTTGATCTTGTTGTTTTCTTTTCAATTTAAAACAATTAGCCATTGAATGGCCGTCCTTCTTACAATAGTTGCAAACGGGAGATTTATTTTGAGTGTTAAAGTCGGTTGACTGAGACTTTGTGTTTGACCTTTGACATTTGTAACTGGGGTTAAAAGTTTTAGGCCCTGAGAAAAAACTGGGTTTGTTACCTGAGAAACTAGACTGAAATGAGCTTGGCTTAACAGCATTGACAAATGACAATTTGTGTGTCAGAGCGTATTCGTCAGCAAAACGTGCTGCCTGATCTAGCGTTGGCATTCTTTTCATCAAGAAATGTTCTAATATGATCATGGACACACCTTTTAAATTGCTCTATCAGCATAAACTGTCTAAGGCTTTCAAATAGGTTGTCAATTTTAACCGAAGCAAACCACCTATCAAATAACTGTTCTTTTGAACGAGCACATTCTACATGAGTCTGAGAGTTTTCTTTTTCACAACTACGAAACTTTTGTCTATAGGCTTCAGGAACTAATTCATAACCGTTAAGGATTAAATCCTTCACTGTATCATAATTTGATGATTGCTGTACCGTCAATTGAGTGTAAATGTCACTTACCTTTCCGATCAAAACACTTTGAAGAAGTTTTTTCATTTGGCAAATTTTCAGCAATTTTCTCAAAATGCAGAAAATATTTATCAACTTTTTTTCCTGAAATGGTGGGACAAGACGTATTTGACGAGCCGCATCAAATTTTGATTGTGATTGTGCAGGTGCATGTGCAGGAGGATTTGTTTGCGACTGTAATTCCATATGCTTCATTTCTGACTGAAACTCTCTTTATTTCTCTTTTTCTAATTCTAATTTCTTTAATTCCAGCTGATTTTACAATTCTAATTTCCTTATTTCCAAATCATGTTTCCTCAGTTAAATCAAAATCAATTTCATCCCACTTTGTTTGCTAAGAAAATGTATAATAATGAGCTTCAT
>JAVTVY010043046.1:0-18436 GCA_036873755.1 Hanleya hanleyi | reverse complement strand
CGATCAAACAAAATTCTAAGTAATCAATTCAAAAACTCAGTAAACTAATGCTTAATGGCTATGGTGAGTTTTTAGAGCTCGATATGTTGGGCAAACCACATATCTTCATGGTGATCTGATCCTAAGAGGTGATAAACACAATTGTGATATTCTTTTGAGTGCACACGACTGTTTTACTCTCAAAAACAATTAGAGTGAAAATTCAATATATTGGAATCCGCGAAAAATCTTTGGTTTAAACGATGCTTTATTGCATTTTTTTTGCAAGTGGGAGCGCATTAAGACGAGCTTATAACTGCGCCTCGCACATTGAACTACATTAAACAATACAATACACTTCGGGACTAAACATGACCGAACAATTATGATGCACGGCGAGAAGAGAAAACATAGATATAAGGGGAATATATAATCATAACAAAATCTTTCCGATTGCATGTATTCCATCTAATAGACTGGAAATTTCAATCTCAGATTGATTTGATTATCTTCAATTCAGATTGAATTTCAATCTAATTTTTTCAGAGTGTTAGTATATTTATGTGTAGAATACACTAAATAATATTGCGAGACATCTTTACTATGGAGCTGAGCTGCTGTCAAATTTGAGCAAATGGGGCTACCGATGTTTATATGAGAAAAAAAATAATGGGTGTTTTGGTGTTGCAGGAATTACTATCGGGATATGAAATTTCAACTTTCCCCCAGGTGGATCGACACAAAAAAAAGCTAAAAAAAAACCCAAAACAATTGCCTGATCTTCTCACCTTTCACCTGTAGCTCCTGGAAATGGCACGGAGATATTCTTGAGTTAATATATATATGTCAGTGGTTTTAAAATCTGCAAGGCCACTCTCTCTGTGAAATTCAGTTGTTGAAGAAATGTATATACACATGAACATCTTCTGGAAATGGCGCGAAGATATTCTTGAATTAATATATATATGTCAGTGGTTTTAAAATCTGCAAGGTCACTCTCTCTCAAATTCAGTTGTTGAAGAAATGTATATATACATGAACATCTTTCAGAATCGGCACCAAAAAAAGCTGAAAAAAAAAAACAAACAAAAAAAAAACAATCACATGATCTTTTCACCTTTTACCTGTAGCTCCTGGAAATGGCACGGAGATATTCTTGAATTAATATATATATGTCAGTGGTTTCAAAATCTGCAAGGTCACTTTCTCTGTGAAAAATATAGCAGGTATCTTCCCCCAAAAATTTGAAGTTGATTGATATAAGTGCTCAAAAGTTAACAGAGGGAAAAGAAAAGTAGGCAAGAAGAAGACAGAAGAAACTGACACACACGCTGGATTTACCTCTAATGAAAATCAAAATTTAAAATATTTGTATTCTGTGTGAAGTGGCTCTGTAATTATGCACATTCCACAAGGAAATCTTGCAATTGTAGGGGCCGTGGCAAAAGTTACTATTACGGCCGTACGGATAATCAGTAAACACACAGACATCCCTGTTCGTCGACAGTATAAATCTAGAACATTGTTTGTGTCTCACACACACGTAAATATTCGGAAATATTCAGTCCTAGTATTTCATCTAATTTCTGCAATAAATTGAGTAATATGTTTTAAATCTTCCGATATTTATCCCGACAGGGAAGCCGCTTCTATATTTCATTAATGATACTCGGTTGTAAATTTCCCACATTCTTTAGAAACTGGAAACAAATAACTTCTCCCGCAATCACGTGTTGGTCTGTGACCCATTAATTTGTTTACAGTGGGCGGAGTTCCGGGGATCCCGTGTTTTCATTGGCTGTGTTTTTGTAGTAAACAAGCAATGGCGCGAAAGACTTCGGCATTAGATTCTGGTTGTCTAACATTGAATTCGGTGTTATCATATGGACTACGAGTATCATTTTTTCAAGTTAGGTTCATCTACGAATAATACTCTCAATCAGCACATTCGGTTTATGCTACAATAAAACCTATCGCCATCGGGGCACGTTTTCGCACCTCTTTATTGCGACTGGTTTGAAAGTTTCTCCAGGACCGAAGCCGGGCGAAGGAGGTCGTAAAATCAAAAATAATTCAGATTCAGACACATATCTCGTGTTTGACTGAAAGATTATTGAGAAATATTATAAAGAACACACAGTTTGCAGATGGAATTACGAATTAACGACAATGATAAATTGTACGCATTCTTTGCGCATCGTGCGAAGTGGCAGTCTAGCCTCTGGTTTAGTAAATGCCCGCATGATCTTCGAGGGAACTCCGCACGTTATTCGCATCGTGCGGAGATCGTTTGCGCATCGTGCGGAGATCGTTTGCGCATCGTGCGGAGATCGTTTCCGCATCGTGCGCGTATCGTTTCCGCATCGTCTGCGCATCGTCTCCGCATCTATAGTGCTCATTTTATTGGCGTACTGTATATATTCCCTCAATCAAAATTGATGACCTGTACCAGAAACTTCAGCCTAGTATCCACAAATCGCGTGAAACAACAACGAGATGCAGTTGCAGAGATGCCGGTTCACTTACGTAATGTGGCGCGCAATTTTAGTCGACTGGGTATTGTTCTTAAATTAGTAAACAAATCCTTACCTTCTTTGCACAGTCCATTCGTACTTTATCTGGGAACATTCCACGTAAACGGCGACATCAAATATTCCCTTGTTTTAGGGTCTTTAATCGCCGAGCTTCCTTGGAAAACAGCTATTTTCTTACGCTCGCCGTAAAAAGAACACTCGCGCGTATTTAAAGAACAGACGCGCGCACTTCCGGTGAACCAAGTTATTCCCCTTGTTTGTTTTCGAATACCAGTATCGCTGAGCCTCTGTCTACGCTGTATTATTTCAAACTAACGGCTTTCTCGTAACTGTTCAAGTTTTCCACAATTACTGTTCCCGGTACGGAGTCATTGTCAACGAAAGAACACAGTGTTGGAAGTAAGTGGCAGCAAATTAGAAGTTCGTAACTATTGCGGTTCGAGAGATAAAGGGTTCACAAAATTGAGCCGGCCCCGTCATGTAACACGACGTGCATTTAATTGCGAACATTGGATGCCTCGAGTGTTACAGCCGAATCGCTATAGCGAAATTGACAACATCGATTGAATAGATGAAATTAACATGTGACCATTTAACGGCTTAATAGTTCGGGAAATATGAATTTTAATATCTCTAAACCTATCAAAGCTATATTCTTGAAATTTCATAGGCAAATACATATATATATTCTCTCAATAATGCCTAAAAATAGTGATGATTGGATGCATACTTTTCGCAAAACTTGAATACATCGTAAATTTCGTAAATTGCTAATTATCTCCCAATCTTTCTGGTATCTTTTTATGGGTTCTACTGATGTTCTGTTACGTCATGTAATGACCTACATTCATGTGCAAATTTGAAGTTCAAATGCGTAACAGTTTTTTAAGGGTACACGCCATAATACCGGAAAACGCAAAGGGCGATAACTTTGGAACGGAGGTAAAGGTCAGGTCGAAACTTAGGTCACTTCATTCTTGTGTTGTCAGGAACATGTATTTTAAATTTCAGGATCATATAGTTAATATTTCTGGAGAAAATCAACTAAGACACTTTTTACATCACGTGATATTAAAGGTCAAGGTCACATCAGAGCCTCAGTTAAGTAATGGCAAACGAACGACTATTCAGCGTTCTATACGAAGAGTTTGTTTCAATACTGTCACTGACCTACTTTCGGAGAAAATGGGGGCCATAATTCCGATGTTTGAATTGATATTTCTTAAGAGGTCAAGGTCAAGGTCAAATTCTGCCTATGGTGGTGAACTCATGATGTCATATAGTTAATCTATGCCAAGTTCTGCTCTAATTGGTTGAGCCATTTACGAGTTGAGCTCGGATCTTTCACCTCAAATAAAAACGATTTTATAGGTCAAAGGTCAAAATCAAAAGAACATTTTCTGAGAGCTTCAACGTGCTAATTAATGTACCAAATATGCAGCTGATAGCTGTCCGTTTTCAAAATTTATATAATTTTGAAAAAATCAAAAGGGGAGTTAATCAAGAAGTTTGATTACGTAATAGTCAAAAAACAATGGGGATCGTGGCCATAAATATGTCATGCAAACTGCCACTTTTGGAGAATGTCAGTAGTATCGTTTTAGCTGCAATCTGGCCACAACAAAAACGCCTTCAGAGGAGAGAACTCGAAAACTGCTTGTCTGACCTACATATTTTCGTGGAAAATTTTATGGAGAATTTCTTCAAATACTTACATTCTAACTCTCAAATGCCTGCTCTAATGTATTTGGTGGATATTCACAAAATAAAATTCAACTTTATAGGCCTATATCTCATTAGGTCAAGGTCAAAGGTCAAAACTCTAAACTATGGACTAAGCCCCTGACTGATATCTATATGTGTGTTTAATCTCATACCTCTATCTTCATAGGTTAAGCAGATATTCGACTCCTAAGAGTTTGCTTGGAATAAACAGAATATCAAAAGGTCTTTCCATCTGAAATGGAAAGACCTAACTAGTGGGGAAACAATTGATGAATATATGAATATATATATATAGATGATAAAGAGAAATAGAGGAGAGACTGGGGACCTAGTCAAGATTAGATATGGATACCAGTGGCTATGTGTCATTGGTACGAGGGAGCATGTGTAGGGCGGTGTGGGGGAAAGGGTTGCACGGCATACTCTGTATGACCAGTGCCCATTGTAATACGATGGAGTGCCCGATCAAACCAACCAACCAACCAACCAACCTCACACAAGCATTCATAGCAGCAGATATCTGTACCACTCAGAAGAGTTTTATGACATACATGGAAAATCCTCTATAATTCAATCACAGGAAAGTGAAATTTCCCACCATAAAATTGACAATACATGTATGTGGTCCAAAATCATGCAGATGAACTATTTTTATTTTGTAATTTGAATTATTATAGTGGGTAATCTAAAATTGGGGGTGGTCATTCTGCATAATTGTCTGATTAGAGTTATCTGCCCGGCTCCTTTTCATATGCTCTCTTTTTTAAGCACCACAACTGAACACGCTACACAACCCCGTGGGGCTTCCGGGGATGGACCTGGGCTGTTGTTGTGCACACTGCAGGTCATGGTAAGAAGAGGCCTCAGCTCCTCAGACAGCTTGTCGTAAGAGGCGACTAAACGAGGCACCCGTTGGGTTCCCGGGTGTGAAAAGGAATAGGATCCCACCCATGTGGTTCCCGGGTGTGAAAAGGAATAGGACCCATCGTCGTGATATGACTGAAATACATGTATAGTTGAAAGCGACGTTAAATCATATTTACTCACTCACTCACAACTGCTAGAGAATTGCACAGTTTGTGTGTGCTCATTTGTTTTGGGTTTTTTTTTAACTATATACATGTATAAGGGTGTTTTGAATATATACATGATATAAGCTTACATATAATTCATGTATGAAATCATTAAAGTCCACCCTTCATTCCAACACTTGAGTTATCATGTAGTCATTTATCAAAAAATGTTCCCAGATGCTGGGCAGTGTATTTGCCCCATGCAACAATGTTGCGCATTGCAGCAGCTACCCCATAGAGTTTATCCATCATTTCAGAAATATATTTGGCTAAATATAAAGACAGCAAAACAGATTGGGAAAGTAGATAAATATTGCTGGAGAAGAGGGGACAAACATAACACTATCAATGTGAAACTAGAGAAAGTACCATAAAACTGCCAGATAACTGTGAAAAGAATGAACTCGTCAAAACCCGTCTTCACAGGTTATACGACCACTCGTCAAAACTCGTCTACATGGTGATCCCCACAACTCAGACCCTCTATCGGTACTTAGATGTAAGAAAGCCAGCTGTTTCAATCTTTATGGGATGCTGTGAATAATAACAAACTTCATGAGTTAAAAAAAAAAACTGAAGGATATACTCATCTGAACATGTAGAATCAGCCATACACGATTAACTCACGAAAATTTTCTAAAAAAAGAGCCAGTCCCAAGGTGTATTCCAATGCCACGAAGATCTCACAGTGAAACATATTCTTATCGAGTGTATAGATTTTAAGATTGTAAGAGATTCTTTTTATCTAGCAGCTACTTTTGAAGATATTTTTAGTCGGGTGAAAGAAGACTGTATCTTGGTTATTTGAGAAAAATCGGTTTGTTGCATAAGTTTTAATGCGTGTATGTTTTAATGTGTTGAATTACTAAGTTATTAACTTGAATACTTAGAATTTTGTTTGATGATCGCCATATAGCTGAAATATTGCTGAACCTTAATTCTCTCTCTCTCTCTCAAAACTTGATTACATCAGGGAAAGAGTTTCAAGAAATTATGCGCTCAGTACAACAGGGTGTAAGAGGTGTACATTCTTTTGAACTGGATTATGGTAGGCCTTCGCAAGAGGCACTGATGCATCTATTGCCCATCACTTTGATTACAGAGTGGGCACAGCTGTATGTGTTACACATGTGTGGCCCATTCAAAAGTGCAATGGGTATTCCAAAGGCTGTTTATGTTTCAAGTCTGTCACTGATGAATTATGGGGTGGGTTAGGTAATTCTGCATCACTTCAACCATTACAGTCTGCTTCTTGTTAACATCATGTTTAAACATATACACTTGAGAATATGGTCTTCCTGAAGACGGCAATAATTGACTACCAGTACATTGAGAACTTCATTACAAATGCTAACATATAGAGTTTTTGAGATGTGCTAAAAAATCGTAAAAAATATATCCACCAAAACTGCAGCAGTGCTACTTTTCGACCAATCACAGTCGATGTTACTACCATGATTTTTTGACAAACCATCCTCGCGAGCCAGTGGGTGCTCGATCGATACACTGGCTTGGTTAGTTACCGATAGCAGTTCTGGATATAAATAGCTCGAGGGTTCCCACTTAACCGAACCAATCAGTAAGCGCACTGAAGCAGCTCAGGGAGGTTTGAGTTTTGACTGGTTTGAATTTCATCGCCAGCCAGACTACCTTTGAAGTTACATGTAGGCTGAAAGCGACATCGGGTGACAAAGCGAAAACCGCAGGCTTCAGATACCGACGCGCTAAAACAACAGCTGGGGATGAAATGTACGTGATTGTGTAATAGATGCAATGACTTTAAAATTCATCCGAATCACCAAAAAGGTCCAGGTAAACCCTCTTCGAGGATTTAGGGATAATATACCTGGACTTGTGCAGATGATGACAAACAAACTGACAGAACAATTTGACTGGAGGTCTTACCAGGTTTTAATTGTTCCCCTGGCGTGACCGTTATGCTGAGATTATATCCCATGTTTCTCGAATAACTCGCATCCCAACCTGTATGGTGATCGAGATAACCAAGCATGACCAAATGTGCATGATGAAAAGCTTAAGTAAACGAGCTTAGGCCTCAATTTAAGGTGGTAACCTGTTTTCAGGTTGCCTGGAGGTTGCCATATGAAAAATAGTGCTAACCTATTTTCAGGTCCCCATAATTTTGACTAATAATATGACATTAGGTTAATAATTATGCAATAGGTTCCCACAGGTTACCAGTGTACATGTAGAATTCATGGTAACCTGTTGAGAGGTTACCATCAGCACTCCTTAAATTGAGGCCTGGAGCTCCAGGAAGATTTTGGGGTATCTTGTGATGCAGTTACAATTGTGAAAATCAAAGCTGCACTTTATTTCTGCAAACAGAAATGTTACAATTTGTTCTAAGTAATACCTCGATGCGAAAACAATACAGGTATTGCTTGAAAGAGTCGTCGCTGTGATTTTGCGCTCTTGTGTTAATTGGTCAACCAATCAGACGTTGGCACTTGTACGAGTCCCACTTTGTACACTCTCAGAAATACATGAATATCGTTTCCGTTGCCTGGGTAACTAATCTCTTACTCAAATACATTATTTGATCGGAACATCAGGCTCTTGCGTTCCTTTTCACGGCGGGTAATGGTTGAGCTCTTCAGGTGTTTTTCTTGGTCTTTTGTAAATATTGGAGGTGAGGTACTTTTAATGGCAGAAAACAAGATCTTGTGTGACATTGAACACCCTCAGAGAATTATACATGTAGTTGGGTCAGGCCAAAATAAAAAAGTTGTTTGTTTGGGGTGTTAACCCTACCTACTCACCAAAAAGGCCTCTCCCCAAAACTCTTATTAAAAGTTTTTAAAAGTCAAGTCTTTTTCATTCATCCGAGAAACATAGGGTCTTTCTGAAACTGTCTGTCTTACATTGAAAAAAAAAAAATTGACCTACCAAACCCATGGTTTGCAGCAAAATTATGTTATCCCAGGAGGGCTGCATGTAGGAATTTTTTGCAGGTTCAGATCTCAAATTCCCAGTTCCCATTCATAATTCATTATTGAGGGTCCAATTTTCATAATTGAATTTCGGCGCAAATAGCCTGTGATCAATCACAAAATAGAGGTTAATGAGCATAAAATTCAATACCCAGCTATGTAATCAGATCGATATTAAGGCTCTCAGAAAACCTTTCAAATTGAACAACAACAACACTTTCAGATTTTTTTTTTTTTTTTTTTTCCATCTGAGTTTGGGCGTCGGATGTTTTGGGTGCCCATACATTTTTCCAGAACAAAGTTGGCTCTAGATGCAGCCCTGCCCAGACAGACAACTTTTTAATTTTGGCCTCACACTTGTACATGAAATCAATGTGTGGGTTCAATGATGACAGCTTGCTGATCCTCACTTATTTTAATAAAGTGATCCAGTAATACCTGGGTAAACATACATGTCAGACTTATCTCAATGACAAATTTAATGGTGGTTGGATAAAGTCTTAGAGATATTAAAGATCTTGACCTGGTTTGTGAAAATACAATCGAGGCCCTGAGAGGTCTGATATAGTTGAAGAGCATGGACAAATCAAAGTAGTGTCCTGCAAATTACTCGGGATGATAGTGAAAGTGATTCTTCCCCAATGCCTCCTGTAATTTTTTTTTTTTTTTTTCTTTTAATTTTTTTTTTATTAAACTGAATCTTAGATGAACTACATGCCAAATAAAGTAGCCTTGCCTTTGATGGGTGATGCTCTCATAGCATTTTCTAAAGCCTACATAATACAAGGATATAAATTATATTTCAAATGAAGAAACGTTTGTAACAAGGGAGACCTTGTCATTTCCTTTTTATGCAACAGTAAGTTTTATTTCCTTCCTGCATCATGGTCAGTTTTGTTCCTGCAGCCCACATGACAGGAGTTGTTGCCCATATTAGTCCATGTAAGCCTAGAAAACTCTGGGTTCCATGTAGTGAAGGAGATTACAAGAACTTCTGTTCCCCATGATGTAATCAGCACTTAAAATGGTCCTTGCACTGAGGGTTAGGCCGCTGATAATTAATGGTTCGTTTCCCGTACTAGCCCTCATCTATATTTTGAGGGCAAATAATTAAAATCCATGATGGATTTACATTTTCACAAGTAAAACTTGCTCATTTTCTTCTAATTTGCATACAATTGGTTTGCAAGTTATCGCACTCAGCATGCATATTTTTACAAGCAGAGGGATGAGAAACAAACAATTAACAGTGGCCTTGTCTCTGAGAGCAGAAAGACTGACTTCAGCGATTGGACCATATTCTGGAAGTGAATTGCTTTGTGTAATACTTTTTATTCATCTCTCTACAATAGTTGATATTCAATAAGTTGGAAGTTGGGCTCACTTTGTAAATAAAAAATAAATTTCTGCATCTTTTATACACACTGCCTCAGACACTGACTTTTGAAAATAGCAGGCGAGCTAGAAATGGTGTACCTGAATTTGGTAAGGGGAGCCATACAGGAGCTTTAAATAGCTCTCCTAAAATTATTAAGGCGAGCCAAGTGAAGGCTAATCAAATACCGTTTCTATTCACACAACATCCACTACCTTGTGGTTCAGGGATCCAAGTACAGATGAATATATAGAGAAATTTAATAATAATGTCCTTATATCTTGAGGTTTCAAATGGTTTTGCCATTGACAGCTAGGGCTCTGGCTAATCAATGTAAGGAAAATTTAAACAAGTAGCAATTTTCTTGAAGAAAAGTTTTATTAACTTCAACTTTACACCGGCTTAACACTGAACAGTACAACTCATTTCAAATATTACGGTCGCCGGTTGCCCACGAAAACGGGGGTCTGTATAAAGCTTGTCGCTGTGTTTGGCGCACATCGCGCACCAAACTAGGGCCACTTTACCGTCATCGGTTGACTGGAATTGAATTAAGCCACCAGTATTTCACTTCATTATCGTACTGATGTTAACAGTTCTTTTAGATTCCTTCTCCATGATTAATAGAACGTCGTCGCGACCTGAGAAATTTCAAAATTTGCTGTAGTTCGGGAGGAAAAAACCGCATGGGCAAAACCGTCATGGAGGGATGCGGGAAGAGACGAGTATCTGCATTGGTCACTGCTAGGTTGCTATTTTCCTGTGAGCCAATCAAATTGACTGATGAATATGGTTCTCGGTTTCAACTTCCTGTCTCTCGATTTCAACTTCCTGTTTCAGTTCGCGGTTCTCGGCAGCGGCTATTTGAGGATTTTGACAACAGCGGACATAATAAATAAACTGCGTAGGTATTTAACGAGGTGCGCGGAATTTAGCGTACCTTATTTTGATTTTAGGCGCGTCATGGTGCGCGCGCGTCATCGCGCGCCTCAAAAGGCAGTGTCTGCTGCCTGCTGTCCCCATGGTGGTGTTTATTCACTGTCCCTAAAACAAAATGTTCATGTTTCTAGGCACCTCACACTGCAGACAAAACATGTCTGATCAGTGTTTTTGTTCTAATGTTCGTAGTGCGTGTTGGGCTTTTTCGGAACATGTTTTCCTACTCAAAACAGTTTTTGTCTTCAGTGTGTGGTGATCGCGAACATTTGTCAGAACATTTACCAACAGTTATCCAATCAACTGGCAGCTGTCGGTCATGTGATGAAGCCGCTCTCACATACATGTAACACAACAAAATGGCTCCCATCACATGACTGGCAGCCTCGCTGCTTGATTCACGGCGACTGGCGGTCAAGAGAAAATGTTCGCTGTGCGAACTTACCATGAACAAAAACATGAACAAAATGTTCTGTTCTAATACAACAAAATGTTCGTAGTGTGAGTTAAGCTTTACGGCCTAAATAGTAAGGTGATAATAAATTTGGTGATGATCCTAAGCTTGGAGGTGACTCTATTTCAGCCCGAGGGATATCAATAATAATAAAACATCTCTTTCCCTCATATAAGCGGGTTTTGACGACTTGTGTAGATCCTCATGTAGCGTGTTTTGACGAGTGTTCGCCTAAATCATGAAGACTGATTTTGACGAGTCATTTGAGTTCCCATGTGGTCGATTATTCTTGCAATTTTTGGCGTTTACTTTGAGTAAAACTATACATTTTCAGAAAGCCAAAATTTCAATAAATCTGACTATATGGATTGTTGGTATGTTTTATGGTAAGGGTAAAATGAAATCGGGAGAGAAACAGAAATAACCGACGGAAAATGCGAGATTTGACAACAAATTTGTTTCGTGTGCTCCAAGACAAACGTTCGAAAAATAGTAAAATCTGTTTCCAAATTCCTGAATATTTCACGTAACGCGAGCATAAACTACCAAAGTATCTAACCTTGATGACTAGCTCGTCAAATCTGCCCATCTGAGTTTATTTTATGTATTTTTCCGGGACCTGCTGTCTTCGCCGTAAATGTTTTCAACCGCCATTCTTTCTCAGTCGGCCATTCGTCGACAGTGACCATAGCGACCGAGTCACCACGTGACCTCTTTCTCCAATCACGCCTGGCCGCGCTCAACCTTGGCCAATCAGTGAGCTGTCTTATTTTCACCTTATGAATATTTATTATCGTCGTCATTCTCCTTCACGGAAGTATATGGGACTTTTTCAGTTTTAGCTCGTTCAAAACCTGCCATCTCGTTATGTCTCTGTCAAATCCCGAATCTACGGAGAATTAGCTTTACAAAGGTATACAATGACATAGGAATTGCAGCGGAACAACAACAACAGAACGCTGCAAAACATGACTAAAACTATACTATATTCATGTAGCTGAAATATTGGTGAATATGACATTAAATTTAATTGTCTCTCTCCCACAAATAGGATGATTGATTGTTGCTATGACTGATTCTTAACAAGCCTATCGAAAGAACAAGCAAACTATTTGTGCGCATACTCTGTATGACCAGTGCCCATTGTATTACGATGGAGTGCCCAGTCAAACCAAACCAAACCATACATAATTCATACTTTAGCAGAGTTGACTGCCAAATGTTGTGGTGTGTTTATCAAATGTCAAATACACTAGTGTTGATGATCACTGGTCTGCAGTACAGTGATCTCTTTATTGAATTCAATCACACTGAGTGGAATTTTGCCCTATAAATTCTGGGGTGATCAAATTTATTGGAACAGGAAGTTGACAAAATGGTTCAAATCGTGCAGCTAATTCATAATTTCTTCATTTCAATGAGCAAATTTATTAGAACAGCTGATTGAATATTGTTTTACGGTACTTTTGATAGGGGGATTGAATTACATGTATCGGGGATTACCGACCATTTACTGTTCAAAGTTCGGGACTTGAAAAGTAGATTTACAAATCATGATTATGCATAGATTTGAGAGTCTGTCGGAAAAGGCCAGTGATCTTCACTCAATACGTTTAGAAGTATGCATAACATTGCACGAAATAAGTGTTGAGCGCAGGCCATCAGCGGGACAGTCAAGAAAAGATCCTGCAACCAACAGTATATACTCTGGTTAGAGAAATCCCGCTCTCTATAATGGAGGTAAAAAGGGTCGTTTTCGCTCAATAAATCAATTCATATAATGAATTCAGCAAAATCCTTTTGAGGCACCTACAGACATATCTATCCGCATTAAATGGTCGTAAAAAAGTAAATTGTCATCTATCTAATTTGCATAATAATCTAGGCCAAACATCCGTCGCGCTGTTTATTCAACATTGGCTGGTTCTTCACATGGCAAATTAATTTTATGACATGGAACAATAGATAAATCAATGCGCCTGAAATTTTGATACATTGGTTCAGAAGGAATCAAAAGCTATTGAGCAAAAATGACCTTTTTTGCCTCCCGTTTTAGAGAGCGGGATTGCCCTAACCTAGTATACAGGTACCACAAGTCTATGGGTGTGCCAGTATGTACTGTTTAATATTTAGAACAGGAAACATTGTGTTGAGGCAGTTCCGCTGCTATGTACCAGTAGTAAGTACTGCTGTTTTGTGTGAACAGGGAATGTGGGGGCCTATCTTTTGTGTACATAGACATAGTTGTGGTCTTTGAAATCTCCCTACTCTGAACCTGTGGAGGTGTAGTGCACCCATTCTGACTCACCTAGCACTAGCTAGTCTATCCTGGATCTGAAGAGCTTTGTAAGTCTATTGTTGTTCAGCTTGACTTATTATAGGTATAAAAGTAATACCACACAGCTAGTGTAATACTGAGGATTAAGCCACTGGCTGTTGACATTTATTGGTTCAGCGTGTGTAAGTTCTGGCTAGTTCTGAGTAGATGTGATACAGATTATCTCATGTTTTACCAATACCTAAAAATTAACCTGGTGAAATCATCTTGCATGTCTCCGCCATGCTTTCACACATGGCCTGTGTGGGGACCAGAGAAAGGTCTACTTAATATACATTGTAGGCCCTTCACTGATTGTATGGCAATAAACCATGTGATTTTGATATGAATATTATTATTAATGTGATATTTGAAATGTTCACTGCTCAGTTGGATAGCCATATGTTGATCTGATTTCATTGCAATAAATCCACCATCAAAACACATGAATGGCAGTGACAAAATTCGAACTGCTTTTATCATCATTTTATCATATGTCGCGTGATCATTGCACGTCTGGAGTTTTGATGGTGGATTGCAATGATACCAGATCAGCATGGCTATTCAACTTTGTGCCAAATATTTTTAAATATCACAATAAAAATTCAGCAATGTTTGTTATTGTCATACAATACAATTGTCATACAATGCTCAGATTGATAGTTTAGGTAACTATATTCTTGCAGAGGTAACTATATTAGCTTGAAAAGCCCAATGTATTGGCTCTTTGATTAATAATTTCATTAAAGTCAATTGTATTAATTGTTTTGAAATTCGAGAAATCAATGTAACATAAACCAGAATATGTCCATTTCCCATGCAGTCACACATATATTGAGAGAAAAATGATCGCTTTATACCGTAAAATAAAATTTGAAGGGCCCTTATGTACACCTGATTACGAAAGGGTTTATCAATGAAATAAATGGCGTACCATAACCAATTAAAATTAATTAATCTAGCTCCGCCCGACACAGGATGAAAGTGCAGGCAACGTAGCGGAGACAGATGTCAAAGTCATGTGTACTAGGTTACCAGCTAAGTAATAATCTGACAAACCTCTGAATTATTGCTGCATGGTCTCCGATTATTAAATAGGATTTGCTGTGATGCTAACATGTAAATCAATTACTTGCATATGTGCCGTGGACCATGTGTTCCATGTTTAGACCTATGTAGGTTTATTTGCAGTGTATTTATATGTCAACGTGGTCATTACATGTCCATCTGGTGTATATTGACTTATAATCTAGAACTAGTACTAGAGCTTACACACATCAAGTTCATCACACTGTACTGGTATGGGCTGAATCTCCAGTTTGTCTACCTTTTCCTCTAGGGTGTAACTGTTTATTGATTCACCATGTAGAACATCACTTGGGCTACATACATGTACATGTTACATTGGGACTGACATTAAGGATACTGATCTCTCCGGTACACACATTTACACAACCCTCTAGAAATTGTCTTCATACAGCAAAAAGTTTGCCTCGTAGCTGTGGTAATGTATATATTTCTTGAACGCACATTTCTTAAGCATTCCAAATATATAAATTTGTTCACTGTAAACCTGTAGGTTGTGAATATATTCGGATCCAAAAAATGTTTAGAATAAATCTTTGAAGCAACATGGAACCAGACACCTGCCATCCACCCTATAAGGACAGCACAAGACACAGGACATTTACATTGGTGCAATAAAGACAAGTGATATTAGAGTGCTAGACACCACATTATCAAGTTCCTGTTGCTTCTCAACAAAGTGTGTTGAAGCAACAGGAACCTGTGCCCACCCAGCCCCAACCTGGTACGCCTAGTGGGGATGTGAATTCCAATTTACTTATAACAAATTATGCTGTGGTACATGTAGACCACCTCCGTCTGACACAGGTCACCATGATCTGTGGACCAAAGCCTAAGTTTCAACTTCTGCTTGAATGTTTCCATGTATCTTACCAATTCCAATATGATGTAACAAGAGCCTGATCAATTAGCCCTATGGACTAAGTCATTGAAACCAGGATTTTGACCTTTGACCTATTTGAACTTTGATAATTTCACTTCAGTGCAGGGGCATATCCTCTTTCACTCTTGTACACGTACATGTATCCACTCAAACAAAAAAAATCATTTCAATGATTTCCTAATTTTTAGGTCACAGTGACCTTGACATTTGATCTACAGACCTAAATTCTGGTGCCCAATATCCGCCTGATGCAATAGTTTATATGCTGGCAAAATTTGAGAGAAATTGGTCAATTTGTTGAAGAATTAAGGAACTAAATAACAAAAGTCAAAATATGTTTTCGTCAGCTATGCATGTAGCTCATGTAGTCCAAAAATATTCTTTCAAATTCATCTGAGAAATGTATAGTAATTCACCTATCATTGATAATTAAATCACCCTATTGAAATTCAATCTCTCCTAAGTTTTTGGACAAAATTCAAGTTTAATTTCCCTTGAAATTGATTTAATAGAGGATTTCTGTACTTAAGTTGGGCGAGTGTTATTTCTACCTCAAAATTCATGGGTTTGAATAGAAATGATCAAAATAAGCAACATATTGTCCAATAGAAAACTAGAGGTGCGTTAAAAGATAGCGTTAATAAAATACATGGAATGATCTGCATGTTCATTCCCCAGCCCTCAGTGCAGCCTATTGTGCTTTGCAGCAGTGGTATTAGTGTTTGGACATCAAGCCGGCCCCTCTGGAATAACTGCATGTATGGGTAACCTAGTACATGTTCCTCCAATTACAGTGATGTCCCCAAATGAAGTACAGAGTTCGAGGTGTAATAGGACTGACAGTGTCACATTATTCGTTATGGGTGTTTAAAGGTCAGTCATTGTGGGATGGGAACTACTGTATGCCTGGAGGATGAAACAATGTTAATACATCCACCCAAGGTTCAAGATATTTAGGGGTACACCCACACATGTTCCTAGGGCATGTAATTCGTGGTTTTAAACAATGATAAAACAATTTTGCAATTAAGCTATTTTCTTCACTTTATAACAACGGAATAAAAGAACATTTCACATGGGGTAGTGGTACATGCAGATCTAATACCCATTTAGGGGAAATTGCAATATATAGTGAGTGAGTGAATGTGATTTAACGTCACTTTCAACATTATTTCACTCGTATCGCGACGAACCAACTAAGCACCACCCAGCCAAGTTGCGTTCCTGCTACTAAAAGAAGAAACCTTTGAAGCCGCATGGAACCAGACACCCTCCCTCCACCCTATAAAAAATATGTAATGTAGATTATTAATGGTTACTTTTGAAGCGATATGAGTGGTTTCAACAAATTTGGTTACACACCATTTAAGGTGACTTTTTCGGCATGTGTCGTAAATAGGCACACAGTGACAGCTATGACATTTGAACATGCAACATTTGACAACTTTATTTTCAGGCCAATCGGTGGTCCAAAATAATATTTGTGCAATCGGCTCTGAAGGTAACTTGAAACCAGCAAAAATTATCTTCCATAATATTTCTGTGCATCTACGGTATGATACCTCGAAACATTTAAATTACTTATTGCCCAATTAAACTGCAGATGTGTGAAAAAAAAGTTGCTGAAATGTTGCATGCCAGAATACATGTATTGACACTCCATTTTTTGCTGAAATGTTGCTTGCCGATATATCGTGTGCTGAAATTGAAATGTCGCTGATCCTCTCCAAGTAGTATGCATACACATGCCAATACGGAGACTGTGTCCATGTTAATATACAACCTGCAAACAAAACATTGTAACTAATTTGCCTAATTACATTAACTTAATTATATGTACATTCACCTTTATTACCATTTAGATGATTGTAATTCTTTACGTGTATCATTTGCACATGCCTGTGTGATCATACTATTAAAATATACAAATAACCCATTATTGTAATTAGACATTCCCTAACGAGTTTTAAATGACCAGACTATGACCCTGTATGCTGTTTTAATGTAGCATGCCTGCATTGTACTCCAATATCCAGGGCATGGACTGGGACTTCTGGACTCGGAACCAGTTAATAATGATAATACTGAATTGGATATAATTGTTGAAATGCTTTGAAGGCATCTGTCTCCGCCCACAAAGCAGGGTTGGATGTACATGTAGGTCATACAAGGTGAAGTTGACATTTTGTGGCTGAACATGTTGAGTGCAGTCGTGACAAAGGGCTCATATTTCTTCCCCTCCATATACATATTCATGCCATCAGAATTGTTGAGGGTCTACATGTGGGGTGGACAAATTTTTGAAATATTGTATTATTTCACTCGCATATTCATTGTATATATGTTTGGGTAGGAAAACTCGGAAGAAACAATTTAAGAGAATCTATATTTCAGGTAGTAATAAGGAAAAAAGTACATGCGTTTTACAATTATTGATACGAGACCCCCATACATGTACACATTCACATTGATGCATTTCCGGACATGATTTCCTAAATTTCATTATAAAGTTGCATGATTACACTTTCCAGAGGAGAAAACATATATATATATATTTTTTTTTTTTGCATGTTGAAGTATTTATATTTTGCCAGTTCACAGTTGCTTGTCTGCAAGTTACAACGTTTCTTTGATGCCGAAGAGCTTTCAGCGAATTTTGAAATGAAAATGTGCACATGTAGTAGTAGAATGAATTTGATTTCTTGATGTAGTTAACAAGGTTAGCTACAGTGATCTCTAATAATCCAATTCCTCTATAAAAATTCAATCACACCCAATGGGGGACAGTTTTCAATCGCACTAAGTTTGATCACTGTCATTGAAATACATGTAGCAAAGAAATGATGGATTATCCGCATGATGTGGGACCATTATGTCAATTTCTTGTTCTACAGTAATTTGTCTAATGAAGCGATTACGCTACCGGAAATCGATCACCCATGATTTTTGGAGAAAAAATACAATCGGAATTTGTAATAATTCAATCACCCCCAATTTTTAGTGAATCCTGTTTGTCATAAAAATTTCATGTGGAATACTGATGTGCACGTGTTGACCAGGGATTCATAGTTGTCAAGTTTTACTAAAAAGTGAAATACTATTAAACAAGTTTCACAAAAA
>JAVTVY010043045.1:0-17764 GCA_036873755.1 Hanleya hanleyi | reverse complement strand
TTTAATTTATGCAAAATCATTAATGATCTATATCTGATACCATTTTAGTGCTTCATATGAAACTACAAATCATTGATACATCAAGAAACTTACAATTAATGACAACCAATTTCTCTGATTAGGTGGAAAACTTTATTGCCATCTTTAATTTATGCAAAATCTATAGCTCTGGTACTGTTCAAGTGTTTGATGCAAGACTTTGTATACATCATCAGTACATCAAGAGACTAAAAATGAATGACCGAACCGTTTTCTCTGATTGGATGGAAACCTTGGCAGCCATTTTCAATTTATGTAAAATCATTGATCTATATATCCTTTGATACTGTTCAAGTGTTCAGTTTGCTTGGTATACGTCATGGATACGTCGAGAGACAAGTAATGACTGCCGGTTTCTCTGATTGGACGGAAAACTTTTCAGTCATTTCTGATTACAAGTTGTTTTTATACATGTAATCTGTATATTGCTTGATGTTCCTGATATTTTCAAAGTAGTACATGTATGGTTCAAATTGAATAAATTGTGAATCGCTGGCACACAGAGTCGAGGGGTTTTAGATGCGCAGCTTGGTATTCCTATCAAAAACTCTATATTACTTGGCTCCCACTGAAAATCGGAAGACTTTTATTATTGTTCAGATTATTATTAGGGTTCAAAGCAAGAATGGCTTCAAGCCTTTTGTTTTTGTTCAGAATATTTTTGTTCTTCTGTCATATTTTTCGCACGTAATATGTCAAACTATTTATTATAGTTCTCCAATTCATTTTCCATTCATTGTGTACCAATATACACTGACTAAAACTCTCTGGCTGAGGGGTTGTTGCACCTTTTAGGTGCTGCCGCATGTTTATACTTTTTCTCATTTTCTTGTGTATTTTCTGTTATTTTCTACTAACAGATTCTAGTTAATAACATCATTTCTTTACATTTCTGTAATTTCTAGTAAATATCTGTATTATATATTGTTGCGTCTAAACGATAATAGAAAAACGCAACAGAAAGATTTGTGAAGTCGAGAATCAATAATCAACTATTTATTTACAATACTAAAATCATATACAAATTGAGTTAGGTCAATACAGCAAATAAAGGTCAAATAAAATCTTACTGTTCAATTTTATACCGGTATATCTCTCAGAGTCCGTATCAACGTGCTAATCTCTATACAGTCCGTGGTGAAATCGCGTTCCTGTATTTCCACAGTCAATAACGCCCAGCTGTTGTCCAGTTTTCGTCAGTTCAATCACGTAGATAATACACAGCGGTCGAACACAGCCAACAGGAATATATAATCCAGCAGTCAGTTATCTCAGGCAAATGTTAGTCAATAATAATAATGGTGATGCACCCACGTAAGTCTGTTTGAAACCTCCTCCAGTCAGTAATTACGGGCAAAGTAAATCAATCAAAGCCAGTTCTTAAATTCTCTCTCGAGTAAGCGAACGAGACGGTATTCATATCCTACGGGGAATTCGCGATTATTCTATCAGATCAAGAAACTTCCATCGGTACAACAATGACGTAAGATTTAACCCAGATACGATTACAACAACTACGAGAAAGTTCAACATAATTAATCCAGATAAACAAGTGCTTTCTCATTCCAGAAACTTCAAGAATGTTTAATATTGAATACAATGATCTATATGTACAGATAGCGCTCCGCACAGGTCATACGGGGCTCCCGACGTATGTATAGATGGCGCTATGCACAAACCCCTCAGGGTCATACGGGCTGTACGCAGAACAGCCATTTGTAATCATAGAATCTTCTAGAAAACACTAGCCGGATAACTCACATAATTCACTTACGATAAATCGGTCACGATTACGAGAAAATTCCATGAATACAACAGAACGTAAACATATTTACCTCAGGTCTATCATTCTAGAAATATCCTCAGTGTCTAACTTTATACTGTAATACTGTGACACTCTCCCTCTTGAAAGAAGAAAGTTTCAAACTTGGAACTTTCTTGACAATTCAAAACATTATTACAAAACCAAATCTATATTACAACAGCAAAAATATTGACAAACATATGTACATTATATGCGAGACAAACAATCCGCGATCAAATTGTCCTTACCCTTAATATGTTTGATTTCAATATTGTCTTCTTGTAACACCAAACTCCATCTCAACAATCTTTGATTTTTGTTTTTCATCTTACTTATGAAAACAAGTGGATTATGATCACTGAATACAGTAATTGGCAACGATGAAGAAGTAACATAAACATCAAAATGTTGCAAAGCCAATATCATTGCCAAACTTTCTTTCTCAATTGTAGAATAATTTCTCTGATGTTTGTCAAATTTACGTGAAAAATAACATATTGGGTGATCTACACCATCTATGCCTTCTTGTAACAAAACGGCACCAGCAGCAACATCACTAGCATCTACAGCCAGTTTAAAAGGTGAACCAAAATCTGGTGCTGAAAGAACTGGTGCGCTCTTGAGTATGGCTTTCAGTTTTTCAAAAGCTGATTCACATTCATCGGTCCAAACAAAAGGTACCCTCTTTCTTAAGAGCCGAGTTAAAGGTTCAGTAATATCTGGAAAATTTGGACAAAATTTCCTGTAGTAACCCGCCATACCCAAGAAACGCATCAGTTGTCTCTTACATGTTGGTCTAGGAAATAGCGAGATAACACTGACCTTAGCATCTACAGGCTTTACCTGACCCTGACCTACAACATGACCCAAGAATGCCACACGTGCATGTCCAAATTCACTTTTCCCAAGATTGGCTGTCAGCTTGGCGTCACTCAGCCGATTGAACAGTGCGCGAACTCTCCGTAGATGATCTTCCCATGTATCGCTGTAGACAATGACGTCATCAATGTAAGTCTCACATCCTTCCAAACCGGAAGTAACACGGTTGATGAGACGCTGGAACGTGGCTGGAGAATTTTTCATTCCAAATGGCATAACTTTGTACTGGAACAGACCCTCCGGAGTGACGAATGCTGATATCACCTTCGCACGATCTGTTAGTGGAACTTGCCAAAATCCTTTCAGAAGATCAAACTTTGACACGAACTTGGCACTTCCCACTTTATCAATGCAATCGTCAATGCGTGGAATAGGGAATGTGTCTGTTTTGGTCAATGTGTTCACCTTTCTGTAGTCAGTACACATCCTGTAACTGCCATCTGGCTTTGGAACGAGGATACAAGGTGAACTCCAGTTACTATTACTTGGTTCAATGAAGTCATTGTCCAATAAATACTGAATCTCTTTTTTCAGGTAGATTTGTTTAAAGGGATTCAAATGATATGGGTGCTGCTTCACTGGATTTGAATCTCCGACATCGACGTCATGTGAAATTGTATCAGTCCGAGTAGGAATGTCGGGAAACAAATGTTCATATTGACTGAGCAGAGTTCGAAGTTCTTCCTGGCGCTCTGGCTCGAGATGACACAACTTGGAATCCAAATTAAGTAGAATGTCAGAGTTCTGTAATTTCGCCGCTGTCATGGGCTCTTCACAAGTTTCATTAGTATCAGGGTCAGAACTAACTACACTTACAGGATGAACAGTACTGTTTGTGCTATCTCTGTCGATGTATAACTTTAACATATTTTTAAACATTTTGTTAGCAAACAACTTTGGGATGAAAGTGATTTTGATTTAACTGAGGAAACAGCTGATGATCTGGAAATAAGGAAATCAGAATTGCAAAATCAGCTGGAATTAAAGAAATTAGAATTAGAAAAACACAGAGAATTAGAGAGAGAAAGGGAAGAAAGACAGTTTCAGTTAGAGAGAGAAAAGTTAGAAAAAGAGGAAAGAGAGAAAGAGAAAGAAAGACAGTTTCAGTTAGAAATGAAGCATATGGAATTACAGTCGCAAACAAGTCCTCCTGCACATACACCTGTACAATCACAATCAAAATTTGATGCGGCTCGTCAAATACGTCTCGTCCCACCATTTCAGGAAAAAGAAGTTGATAAATATTTTCTGCATTTTGAGAAAATTGCTGAAAATTTAAACTGGCCGAAAGAAAATTGGAGTTTACTTCTTCAAAGTGTTTTGATCGGAAAGGCAAGGGACATCTACACTCAATTGACGGTAGAGCAAGCATCAAATTATGATATGGTGAAGGATTTAATCCTCAAAGGTTATGAATTAGTTCCTGAAGCCTATAGACAAAAGTTTCGTAGTTGTGAAAAAGAAAACTCTCAGACTCATGTAGAATTTGCTCGTTCAAAAGAACAGTTATTTGATAGGTGGTGTGCTTCGGTTAAAATTGACAACAACTTTGAAAACCTCAGACAGCTTATGCTAGTAGAGGAATTTAAAAGATGTATCCATGGTGATATTAGAACATTTCTTGATGAAAAGAATGCCAACACTTTAGACGAAGCAGCCCGATTTGCTGATGAATACGCTCTGACACACAAATTATCATTTGTCAATGCTGTTAAACCAAGTTCATTCCAGTCTAACGTCTCAGGTAACAAATCCAGTTCTTTCTCAAGGCCTAAAACTTTTAACCCCAGTTACAAAGGTCAAAGGTCAAACACAAAGTCTCAGTCACCCACTTTTAACACTCAAAATAAGTCCCCCGTTTGCAGCTACTGTAAAAAGGACGGCCATTTGATGGCTAACTGTTTTAAATTGAAAAGAAGACAACAAGATCAAGCCTTTCAAAAGCCTAGTGGTTTCCTCACTTCAAGATCTGTACCCAGGCAGGTTAGTGACGTTCATAATGTATATGACGTTAAGATGGCTAAGGACACTGTTCCTATTAGTTCTATCAAGGATAAGGTTGACAGTTTTTCAAATCCTGTTATGGAGATTTTTGAATCATTTATCCACAATGGTTTTGTGTCACTTTCAAGTGATTTTTCTAATGCTACTCCTGTGAAGATTTTGCGAGATACGGGCGCGTCCCAGTCTCTTTTGTTGGCAGATATTTTGCCGTTTTCTGATTCTTCATCTGCAGGCAGTAATGTCCTGATTAAAGGGGTAGATTCTGTAAATTATACACCCGTTCCGCTCCATAACATTCATCTGTCTTCCGACTTGATTTCTGGACCTGTTACGGTGGGTATTAAAGGTAGTTTACCATTTGAGGGTGTTCAATTACTTCTTGGCAATGATCTTGCGGGAGATAAGGTCGGGGTTAACCCGATTGTAACTGACAAGCCTTGTTTGGATCAGATTCATGATCCAGTTGAAGACGAAATTCAAAGTTTGTATCCTGCTTGTGCAGTTATTAGAGCCATGAGTAAATTGGCTGAAGAGTCTGAAAAGTCTCTTAAAGATGACGTTATCGATGACGTTTGTTTGGCCGACACCTTTGTGTGTTTAAATGATGAGGCTGATAAGCCTCATTTGGATAGCAAATTGGAATGTTCTAATGACAAAATTTCAAAATCACAGCTGGTCAATGAACAGCATAGTGACAAGGACATTTCCAAGTTATTTGACAAGGCAGTAGATGAGTGTGATGTAACTCAAGAGCCTGTGTGTTACTTTTGTAAGAATGGTGTTCTTATGCGCAAATGGCGACCGCCAGATGTGTCACCTGATGATGAGTGGGCAGTTAAGTATCAGATTGTTGTACCAAAGTCGTTTAGATATCCTCAGACTAGCCCATGAAACACCTCTTTCAGGTCATTTAGGTGTTAACAAAACATACTACAAAATTCTAAATCATTTCTATTGGCCAAAGTTAAAGAAAGATGTCGCTGAATTTTGTAGGTCATATCCACACATGTCAAATGGTAGGAAAACCAAACCAAACCATACCGAAGGCCCCTCTACAACCAATCCCTGCATTTGGGGAAGCCTTTAGTAGGGTGATTATAGATTGTGTCGTCCATTACCAAAAACAAAGTCAGGCAATCAATACATGTTAACAATCATGTGTGCTTCAACCAGGTTCCCTGAGGTCATTCCTTTACGGAATATTAAGGCTAAAACTATTGTTAAGGCCTTAGTTAAGTTTTTCACACTTGTCCGCCTACCCCAGTCTGTTCAGTCTGATCAGGGATCTAATTTCATGTCAGGAATCTTTCAACAAGTCATGCATGAATTGGGAATAAAGCAGTACAAATCATCTGCATACCACCCCGAAAGCCAAGGCGCATTAGAAAGATTCCACCAAACATTAAAGAACATGATTAGGACTTATTGTTTTGACACTGAAAAAGACTGGGATGAAGGCATACATTTGTTATTGTTTGCTGTTGGAGAGTCTGTTCAAGAGTCTTTAGGCTTCAGTCCATTTGAATTAGTCTTTGGTCATACAGTTAGAGGACCCCTTAAACTGCTGAAGGAAAAGTTCCTAGACAGTGATCTTGACTCATGTAGTCGCTTACAATATGTGTCGGACTTTCGCACCAGGTTGACCAAAGCACGTGATTTGGCCAAATTTAAAGTCAGCTCAAAAAGGTATGAAAATAACCTATGATAAACATGTCCTTAAACGAAGTTTCAAACCTGGTGAGAAGGTTCTGGCTTTTCTGCCTATTCCTGGTAATCCACTTAAGGCTAGATATTATGGTCCTTATGTCATTGAAAAGAAACTAAGTGACCGTATTTATGTAATTCAGACTCCCGGACAGGCCCCCAATTTCTGTTACGTCTAAACGATAATAGAAAAACGCGACAGAAAGATTTGTGAAGTCGAGAATCAATAATCAACTATTTATTTACAATACTAAAATCATATACAAATTAAGTTAGGTCAATACAGCAAATAAAGGTCAAATAAAATCTTACTGTTCAATGTTATACCGGTATATCTCTCAGAGTCCGTATCAACGTGCTAATCTCTATACAGTCCGTGGTGAAATCGCGTTCCTGTATTTCCACAGTCAATAACGCTCAGCTGTTGTCCAGTTTTCGTCAGTTCAATCACGTAGATAATACACAGCGGTCGAACACAGCCAACAGGAATATATAATCCAGCAGTCAGTTATCTCAGGCAAATGTTAGTCAATAGTAATAATGATGATGCACCCACGTAAGTCTGTTTGAAACCTCCTCCAGTCAGTAATTACGGGCAAAGTAAATCAATCAAAGTCAGTTCTTAAATACTCTCTCGAGTGAGCGAACGAGACGGTATTTATATCCTACGGGGAATTCGCGATTATTCTATCAGATCAAGAAACTTCCATCGGTACAACAATGACGTAAGATTTAACCCAGATACGATTACAACAACTACGAGAAAGTTCGACATAATTAACCCAGATAAACAAGTGCTTTCTCATTCCAGAAACTTCAAGAATGTTTAATATTGAATACAATGAAGATCTATATGTACAGATAGCGCTCCGCACAGGTCATATGGGGCTCCCGACGTATGTATAGATGGCGCTATGCACAAACCCCTCAGGTGCATACGGGCTGTACGCAGAACAGCTATTTGTAATCATAGAATCTTCTAGAAAACACTAGTCGGATAACTCACATAATTCACTTACGATAAATCGGTCACGATTACGAGAAAATTCCATGAATACAACAGAACGTAAACATATTTACCTCAGGTCTATCATTCTAGAAATATCCTCAGTGTCTAACTTTATACTGTAATACTATGACAATATTCACCGAAAACCAAAGAAAACTCTTGGAAACCTTTACGCCACGGAGAAAACCTTTACACCGCTGTGGAAACGTTTACACCGCGGTGGAAACCTTTACACCGCGAATCATAGAATCATATGTTTTTGCGCGTATTCCATGTTAGTGACATCCAGAGTGAAGCGATTGAGCTTCTTGCCTTCCAGACGGTTAGTACTGACGGCGGTGTAGGTCGTATTAGACCCCACATCACAGCAAATTGTAACCTTCTTCTTTTACGCGAGAATATGGGCAGAACTATCTTCTTGAGTTTACTATCCCGTATTGCCTGTATATAGATATTCGAAACTAGGCAACTATATATCTTCATTTGTGAAGCACATGTCTGTCTTTTCAAACTTGTCCATTATTTAAAATGAACACAAAACACGAACAGAATAGATTAAAGATTGAGCGCTGTTGGATCAGAAAAACGAAAGCGGATTTAAATAGCCATCACAATAGATCATCGTTAAATAAAGGTAAACTATATTGAATTGAATTGATGAACTCTACGTATAGATCCTGCTCTCATCATTATGTAGTATAAGTATTAAGGTGAAGACTGAAACCTCAGGCTAAATTTGTTGCCCTGACAACCATCTCAATTTAATAAAAATGACATGAAAATAGATGACAAACGTCAGTCTCAACCGTAACATATACTAGATTCTACGTGTATCTTAAGCCTTATTGTAACTCACCACATTATATCCCTGGTTGAATCTGTATTGAGCAATATAAAAAAAAATCAAGATGGAAGCTTTTTCGACCGTTTTTTGTCAGATTTTTCGAATTTTTAGCCCACCATCACCAGCACCATCACCAGATGGTGGGCTGTTCAAATCGCTTTTCGTCCGTGGTCCGTCGTCCGTCTGTCCGTCGTCCGTCCGTAAACAATTTTTGTTATCGCGATTTCTCAGGAACAACTGCATGGATCTTTCTCAAATTTGGTACACAGGTTCCCCTTGGGGTCTAGTTGTCCAAGATACCTTTTTCGGTCCGATTCGAAAATCCAATATGGCCACAAGGCGGCCATCTTGGATTTCCCCATGAAACTTTGTTATCGCGATTTCTCAGGAACTACAGCATGGATCTTTCTCAAATTTGGTACACAGGTTCCCCTTGGGGTCTAGTTGTGCAAGATACATTTTCTCGTCAGATTCGAAAATCCAATATGGCCACCAGGCAGCCATATTGGATTTCCCCATGAAAGTTTGCCTATATCGTGATTTCTCAGGAAGTACTGTATGGATCTTTCTCAAATTTGGTACACAGGTTCCCCTTGCGGTCTAGTTGTGCAAAATACCTTTTTCGGTCCGATTCGAAAATCCAAATATGGCCACAAGGCGGCCATCTTAGATTTCCCCATGAAACTTTGTTATCTTGATCTTTCAGGAAGTACTGCATAGATCTTTCTCAAATTTGGTACACAGGTTCCCCTTGTGGTCTAGTTGTGCAAGATACCTTTTCTGGTCAGATTCGAAAATCCAATATGGCCACCAGGCAGCCATATTGGATTTCCCCATGAAAGTTTGTTTATATCGTGATTTCTCAGGAAGTACTGTATGGATCTTTCTCACATTTGGTACACAGGTTCCCCTTGTGGTCCAGTTGTACAAGATACCTTTTTTCACACCGATTCGAAAATCCAATATGGCCACCAGGCGGCCATTTTGAATTTCCCCATGAAATTTTGTTATCGAGAATTCTCAGGAACTACTGCATGGATCTTTGTCAAATTTGGTACACAGGTTCCCCTTGTGGTCTAGTTGTGCAAGATACCTTTTCTGGTCCGATTCCATAATCCAGTATGGCCACAAGGCGACCATCTTGGATTTCCCCACGAAACTTTGTTATCGCGATTTCTCAGAACTACTGCATGGATCTTTCTCAAATTTGGTACACAGGTTCCCCTTGGGGTCTAGTTGTGCAAGATACCTTTTTCTCGTCAGATTCGAAAATCCAATATGGCCACCAGGCAGCCATATTGGATTTCCCATGAAACTTTGTTATCGTGATTTCTCAGGAAGTGCTGCATGGATCTTTCTCAAATTTGGTACACAGGTTCCCCTTGTGGTCCAGTTGTGCAAGATGCCTTTTTCGGTCCGATTCGAAAATCCAATATGCCCACCAGGCGGCCATCTTAGATTTCCCCAGGAAACTTTGTTATCGTGATTTCTCAGGAAGATGGATCTTTCTCAAATTTGGTACACAGGTTCCGCTTGGTGTCTAGTTGTGCAAGATACCTTTTTTGGTCCGCTTCGAAAATCCAATATGGTCACCAGGTGGCCATCTTAGATTTCCCCATGAAACTTTATCGTGATTTCTCAGGAAGTACTGCATGGATCTTTCTCAAAGTTGGTACACAGGTTCCCCTTGTGGTCCAGTTGTGCAAGATACCTTTTTTGGCCCGATTCGAAAATCCAATATGGCCGCCAGATGGCCATCTTGAATTTCCCGTTGAAACATTATCGTGAATTCTCAGGAACTACTTCATGGATCTTTCTGAAATTTGGTACACAGGTCCCACATGGGGCCTAGTTGTGCAAGATACCTTTTTTGGTCCGATTCAAAAATCCAAGTTACGCTTCAAATTAATACGGTATTCCCGAGTTGTAACGTTGCAACACAAGAGGTTGTAGATCAAATGGTGTGGCATATTCTATATATTGACTATAGAGAATATCCATAACTTCACCTTCTATATCAAGGGGTTCAAATGATTCCAAATTAAAATGTATTTCTTCAAATTTTAAATCAGTTTACCTTAGTCCATGCCGTTGCAACTGACCTACCCCACCCTTTCCTCTGCTGACGGGTCGGCTACACGAAGGGACGTCACTCTTGTGACACAACGCCACAACTCGACAACTGTAGACTACTGCATGTTTCCATCCAAGGGAGATAATCAGTATTCAGACACTTTCAATGTTTCAACATTACTGTATGGATCGGATCCGTTCAGTATTAAGTTTTGTACCATCTTACTATTTTCGATCATGGTATCTTAAAAGAGATATCTCAAAATAGCCCAGTAAACAGAACAGAATTAGCATTCGTTCCTAATTATAAAGTCTAATGTATGTTTCATAGCTCATGCAAAAGTGTGAAAGAGATTTGTCTTCGCTTCCAGTATCCAATGATGACATATTCAAAAAAAATACTACAAAACGAAGATGAAGGATCCTCTGGACACTCACTGTCAGACTAACTTTGCTCATTTCACCTGTACTATAACAACCGACATCAAGTACAGTTTCGTTTCTAGAAATCCTGAAACTCCTGAAACTAGGAAAGATAAGATCTTGGTGTTTTCCAGTGTCCCTTTTTCGATCTTTTTGCTCAAATTCGAAATTCTGCAAACAAAATTACAAATCAATCGTTTGTTCTTAGTAACAATGGACAAAAAGATCCTCTTGTCATTAGCTTACAATTATCGGACAATGGCGGGCGCCAAGATCCTTCAGGATCTCTCGTTAATTTACCCATGATCTTCCTCTCGAGGAGATATGCAAATAGGCTCACAATTACCCCAATATCATAATCTAAACATTCACAAACCTCGCTATTCTTCTTCGAGAGAAAAGTTCACTGATAGGGTGATACGTTTGATTAAGCATGCCGCTGATGAATTGCGTAAATACAGTATAAGCCAGTTCGTCACACTGTATCATCATAACGATGCTATAGTCTTTTCACATATATGTAAAAACAAGTATAACACTAAGTAACATTATTAATGTTCTTAACCATACGATGCTGTTGGTTTGCCAACTTGACCACTTTCTCTCTCTGAGATACGCCTCTGATACATGCATAGATAATGACGATGGATATACCTACAGATGTTTTAGTATGTGAATGTACGTTTCATATCCACAGTGAGCGTTAAATTCCTTTTTTTCAACATCTGCAATAACAGCGTAGCTGATATACAGAACATCACAAAAATCGCTCTTGATTCGTGGAATGTCTTTTGGGGTGGATACAGTCAAAATATCCGTCGGTAGGTTGTGGGTCATCTCGCCAGTTCGCCGGCATATTTCCCACCGTATCATGGTGTTTAATGATATACTTCATTGTATATACGTTTGGCGGACATAACTAAGGTGAGGTACTTTAAACGCAACAAAGTCCAATACTGCATCAAGTCATTTGACTGGGGAGTAGTCAGCATTTGGAACGAAACAACCGTTATGGATGTCCGCTGTTGGAAAATCAAAGTAATTAACTTTTTGAATAATGTCTGTTGTTGTATTCATAATTGTGTAATATGAAGAAAAACAGAGAAAAAAATATAACTTAGTCTGCATTTTTTACCTGCAGGCAACATTACGTGGACTGACACATACTCCATTTGATAACACAGAAAACATAGGGAATGACCCTAGTTTTGAAGCATATTCATGAAAAATTGATATGAATAGTATTTAACTATCTCCTACCGCCTCTTTGTTCAAAGATATGCAAAGATACACCAGTGTCACGAAATAGAGTTTGAAGCCTCGCCATCAATTAGAGATAACATTTAGACTAAGACTAAAGCTACCCTCAACTTGCCTGTTTTTCAGCTTGCATTTTTATTTGTCACTACCAGTTCGCCTGCCTTCCATTGGTCATTGTGTCGATTAACTTGTGAGTTTGATCATGTAGTAATAAGTGCATATTGGGTACGGTGCAGGAGTCCGATCTGTTGTCAGACTGTTATTCTTGACCTAAATGGGTAGAGACTAAATGATGGCCTATACTTGTCATTACTTACAAGAGATATACTTAACATATACTCACACCATATATGGACACGATTGCTTATACCACTCTAATATATGGAACAAATAATGGATGGTAAATGCATTTCAGTCACGGTTTGTCTATGTTAACATATGTTGTGAGGTATTATTCGCGTATTATTCCTTCAGATAACCCCAATTTATCCTATGTTATTTGATTATAGGTCTAGTAGTCGGCATCGTCGTCCACAAATTTGGTCCAAGAATTTCAGTTATAGCGGGCGGGCTGCTCACGTTTGCTGGACTTCTTACTTGTTCCTTCGCCCCTAATATTGGATTTATTTATGCTACCTTCGGCGTTTTATCAGGTGAGTGATGCAAACGTTCAAAACCTCTTGATATTCCAATCTGTTAACTACAAATATTGCAATGTCTTGTCGCTTTCATATATTTTGCGTTTTTAGTATAATAAACCATATAATTTTCGTAACTTCAGGTAACTTTAGGACTGCGGTACAAGCAGTCCATGCTGTTGCAGCCATCTTATTCCATAAAATATAATAGACATATCTAAAGAAAATCTGAGATACGCTCGATATAATCTTTTATCTCTGAAATATTGTTTTTGTTGATTGCGTATCTTACCATTCACATGATCCCGTTGATGGACATTCCAGGAACCGGGTGCTGTTTGGTGTGTATGGGATCTTTCGTTGCCGTCGGCCAACATTTCGACAAGGGTCGAGGAGCGGCCTCTTCTCTGGCAGTGGTTGGATCAGGTATTGGGGGCCTTGTTTTCCCCTTGGTCCTAAGGCCTCTTATTGACGAATTTGGATGGCGAGGAGCCATGATGATTCTTTCAGCAGTGCTATTGAATACTTTACCTGCGGCTGGACTGTTTGTTCCACCGAAGAGAAATGAGCCCGCTCTGAAGGAAGAAGATACGATAGAATTGAAAAAAGCATTGTGCAGTCCGGGTATATGGAGAAATGCCATGTATATATGTTATCTAATAATTGGTCCGTTCACTTCCATTGGATACCAATATACTTATATAGTGATCGTAGATTTAGGGGTATTACGTGGGTTCAGTAAGGGGGCAAGCACTTGGCTGCTGACATATCTGAGTATTGCTAGCACCATAAGTACTTTGTGTCATGGATTACTTCTCCGGTTGCTATGGAGACACAGTATACTGTTATTCAATATATGTCTGTTGGTTATGAGTGGCATCATGTTCCTCTTTCCAAGTCTGATGTCATATGAAGCTCTGGTTGCTGGGGCTGTGGCCTATGGTGTGGCGCTCGGTGGCATCAACGGCCTGTATGCTGTCGTCACCGTGGACATGGTGGGATTGAAGCTATACCCTACAGGATTCGGCTTTGTCTGTACTGGTTATGGCATCGGCTACCTACTGAGTGCACCTATAGCCGGTGAGTAAGAATTAACGTCAACGCGCCTATGAATAGCAAGCATACTATAACAGCTGTACCTCAGATAGTAATACATACATCCTCTATTAACCTTACCTGGCCTTGACCTTTTAGGACCTGTCGAGGTCTGGGAGGGGGAGCCATTTCGGCTCCTCAATACTTTTCTTACTCTTCGAGCTAGCGGGCTGAAACTTACCGCACTATACCCTTGGGTCAAATGTTAAAAAAATCCAAGACAGTCGCTTTGATGACGTTACAAATACGTCATTTTCAAAAAGGCGTTTTTGGTGGATTTTTCGGTCAGAATTTTCGATTTTTATTCATTTGATTTCTTTGTAAAAGCTGTACGATAAATTATTAAATAATAATCTGATGTGAAATAAAATAATTTTTCCCACTTTTCCTGGCAGAAAATGACGAAAACATTACTTTTGTGGTACACCTCATGGGCGCTATCTTGAATATACCCATGATCCTCTGCTCGGGAGGTTACGCAAATTGACTCAAACTGACTCTGGTATGATAAACTACAAAGTCACTGAGTGTCAGCTCTCACTATTTTGTCGTTCCGGAGATTGGGTAAAATGTTTGGTAGGATGGCGTAATGTCCCCCTTCTCTAAGCCTGGCAGGGTTAAAGTATTCTGTACATAATCTAGAGTACTGGTATTCTTCAGATAGTATCCCATATATAACAACAACTACACTACAATATACTGGCATACAGCAGAAACACAACATGTAAATTATATTTCGTACTACGGTATACCACGTATATACTATGGTACATTCTTGAGATACCACCATATACCACGATGAATCAGTGATATACCACAGATTACTGTATTATATTACTGATGCTCTATAGTATACCATAGTAATCTTTCATATTTGTTGCCTACAATTTTTAACTTTTCGAGTTTTCGAGTTAATTGTGAATTGTGTCGAGTACAAGTATTTGCATCGGTAAGGCGCTGATATGCATATAACCTGCCTGGGGTATGGTCAGCACTTGCGAATTTCCCCTTTGTCTACTACTCTCCGAGTTTTTATTTTTTTATTTTTATGTACTCCCGTACGATGTAATGAAACTTGCATATCTTCAACATTCTGTATTCAGCCGTCGTCCACGAAATAATAACCAAAATACCTTTTTAGCTAGAATTCCAAATATGTATATAACGGCCCTGTAAGAGAGAAGCGATAAAAGGTTTTCAGTGGTGACAACAAATTTCATGATGTCCATATAAAATTCTTATCACGGAGCAGCATGCTGTATCCAAGTGACTGCACAAGTCGTTTATCCTGAATCGTATAAGATACAGTAAATGTTTGAGATACATTACTATATAAAGTATACGATATGGATATTCCTCTGAATTAACCCTATCTTTCCTAGGCGATTTGGGGTATTCCGCACCCTGGGGGCGAAAAGTTGCCCTATATATTTTTGCTGCCCTAAGGCTAGAGTGCTGAAACTTGCCACACTATATGTTTGGGTCAAGCTCTACTAGAAAGTTTTTAAAAAATCCAAGAAGGTCTTCATGATGACGTAACTGTGACGTCATTTTCTAAAAAGAAGCTTTTTTTGGACGATTTTTCGGTCAGAGTTTTCGAATTTTAACGATTAACAAATAAAAATCTGTTGTGAAATAAAATATCTTTTGCACAGTTTTCCTCACAGAAGAGCGGGAATTTTGAAGTACTCCACATGGACGCCATTTTAAATTTACCCATGATCCACTGCTTGGGGTTATGCAAATAGGCTCAAAATGACCCCAATATGATAAACTACAAAGTCACGGAGGGTCAGTGCTCAGGTTTTTGTCGTTCCAGAGATAAAAAAAAATTCAAAAACAACGGGGGGCCAGGCCAGGTAGGTCTTGCTGCTATTATTGATAACTGTTGCCCAGTTCTCTCTTGCATGAAATAAACTTCTTTCTTTTATTTTCCCTTTGATACCATGAAATTGGTGCTGTCAACTGAGAAGGTGTTTCCATTATTGACACGGGGATTTGTTATGGGGAATACTGAATGTCAGATGTGATATTCCAATACACCATATGAATAATCATACACTGTAAAAAGCAGGGTTTTCAAAACCCCATTTTCTGCTCTCCAAACTCCATTTCTGGGTTACGGAAACACCGATACCAGAGTTTCAAACACTTGTGTTTTGAAACCCCGCAATGTGTGTTTGAAAACGCGCCGTGTTGTTCAAAACACTATATTTGAGGCACAGAAACACCGATACAAAGGTTTCAAACACTGGTGTTTTGAAACCCCATAACGCGGATTTGGGCGTTTATTCACCCATTCCCAAGTTTGATCTATCAAAAATGATATACTGATACTGTAATGCTCAAACTATCGCAAGAAATTAGCACAACCGGATAATCTTCAACGAAGTGATACCGGTAATTAATTGTTTAATTTACCGTAGTTATTTTCTTGAAATTCCCAATCTAGTGTCTGGGAAATCAGGTTTTTCGAAATACCACTTACGACATTTCGAAATAATGGACATAAATCTGTGGCATTATTCAAGGTGCGCCTAAAAGGGATGTCGGGGCCCTATCTACCCCGTAGGATGGGGACGGTGTGCTAAAGTACCCGATGCACGATGTTTTAGAGAATCCTCACTATCATCCGAAGATCATTGAGATACGTGTCTTCAGTGGTTTATTTAATGGAAGAACTATATTTGAAGTTTTCAATAAAAGTACCTACCCTGAGTAAGCATTATTTTACCCTGTTATAGATATCCATGTTTGGCATAACATCCAGAAAGTGATTTTCTTTTGAAAATCTATAATTCTGTCTGACTACCGGTACATGTTGTTATGCTTGTTCGCCATGTCATGTGTGCTATTCATACAGCACCACTATGACATTTCGAACTACCTCATTTTTTTATATTTCGAACTACCAAAATTGCCTGGTATCCTGCTGCAACGACATTTGAGGTTTTGAAACCCAATACCAAATAGTGTTTTGAAACCCATAATGCAGTTTATCCAAAAACGAAAAGTAGGTTTCTGAAAAACCAAGTGGACGGGGTTCGAAACACCACTTCCGGTTGCAGCTGGGTTTCACCCACTTTTGGGGTTTTGAAAAACTTCCTTTTTACAGTGTAGCGTGAATGAGATACATTATCTTCGGGAATGACTCGGACTTTCATTTGATGAACGAAAAAGGTTTTTAAAGAATAACCTCATTCCCAGGCATACTTTACATTTTACCATCTTACATCAGTTACATCAGCCATTACAGCCATTTTCCAACATCGCTCTGAAATATATGCAATTAATACCGCTCAAGCCGGTGCTAGGGGTCGTGTGGCCATGTCATTCAATTTGTCCACATGAACAGCTACAATAAAAGCGTGGCTGGGAACAAATCATCACAGGGATCACTTTTTGTTGCTGCGATGTTTTTAGATAAGTATATTTGTCTGTGGGTTCATAGTACTCCGGAATAGTTTTCCACCACCCGTTGAATGTTGTTTTTTTAATACTTACTTTCCTGGTATTTATATACTGTCTGGGCCACAATGGTTGATTTCATTCCATATTCAGCCATCGTCCACATAATAATAATCGAAAGATCTTTTTAGCATCATTTCCAAATATGCATCAAATTGAGAAAATATACAAGACGGTTTCCTGCAAGAGAGAAGCGAAAAAAGTTTTCAATGATGACAGCAGATATCTTGATGTTTTTCGTATAAAATCCTTATCGTTTCAGATATACGGAAGCGTCTAGGGGCCATGGTGAAAAAAACTCTCAACCGGTATCTCGTAATTACGCGTTAGCTATCTCGTAATTACGTGTCAGTATCTCGTAATTACGCATTAGATATCGCGTTATTACGCGTTAATATCTCGTAATTACGCGTTAGCTCTCTCGTAATTACGTGTCAGTATCTCGTAATTACGCATTAGATATCGCGTTATTACGCGTTAATATCTCGTCATTACGCGTTAGCTAACGAGATAACTAAGGCGTA
>JAVTVY010043044.1:0-17863 GCA_036873755.1 Hanleya hanleyi | reverse complement strand
TATACATTCTAAAGGTATATCACCAAAATGCACCTTGTTCATTCTTACGGTGCCTGAAATGTATTTGGAGTTGAAAACTGTCCCTGTTAGTGGGATAAACTATATAGGCACATGCAGGCCATCCTCGCGAGCCAGTGTATCGATCGATCTCTCTGCTAGGATTTAGGATTAACCTGGACCTGTGAAGATGATGCAGGCTGTCGAGTTGTGTGTACAATTACATGTACCTGGCCCCTCCATCTTGAAACCTTGTGCAAAGATAAGACTGAGCCATTATATGAAATAACTTGCTTGCGACAGTTTGCATGAGGCAATCACAAAGCTGTTAAATCACATCGGATCTTGTGGATTTGTCCGCCGGGCTTTCTCTGTATCAGCATGCATAGTCCAAGAAATAGACAGGATTTTCAGAAATCCGGCTGCTTTTGTGTAGTTTGTATCCACTTGTTCACCAAAGCCGTCATATCGCCACCGTCTCTGTCAATATGACGCTCACACGACCAGCGTGCTGGCCACAAAAGACACGTACGGTATGTAAACGGTAAATACAGGTAGGTATACCAGGCAGGTGACATGGCTCCTGGACCCCGGAGTTTGCGTGTTGTTTTAACCCCGATACCGGAACAATGGGTATGTAGCGGAAGATGTTCACACGCCTTTTAGGTCCTGCAAGGTCCGTGAGGATTAACTTGAATACGGAATCCAAAGCAGTTACAAAAATGATAACTAAAGTAAAATTTGAAAAGAATGAGTCACTGAATTGAATACACTGTATCATTGTCAAATATAGGGTGTCTTCACAGTCAAACAACTCATCGGTGCATATTGCATAACGTATGGTAACAAAATCCAGCCTACAGTTAAAGTTTTCATGACTTCTGAAAGCAAATTATTTACCGTGCCCGTAACTGAATCTTGTTCCCTCAAACTGAAGAAGAACGTGATCCGTTAGTATTATCATGAACTCTTGGAGAAGTGACTCAGTAGTAGAAGCGCCTGTACGGTGTGGTCAGGCGTTAAGTATCAACGAAGTTGGTGCTATCAAAGCACTTTACTATTTTCTACTTGTTATCTGTATAACCTTAGAGTTCCCTGGTAGCTAAGGAACTGAGATATGTATATCTACTGACCAGAAAATGACTGGACACCAATAACCATACCTTTCATTCTCAGGCAGAAAATCTCCCATTTTCGGGTGATGCCACGCCGCACTTGAAAACGGAAAGAACCGAATGACCTACAATCATCAGTTGCGCGACAAATGCACTGTTGCCTTCCCATATAATCATGTTTGTCGATTCAGTAGCGTGACATCCTTGGTATGGACTATTTTCTTTTCCAAGAAGCGCAAATGCAATCACCAACTATCAAACACAAGCCATTATCTGTTAGTATTCCCACTTAAGATGTTTGTTTTGTTTGTTATTTTTTTTTTTAATGTAGGGGTCGGTGCAAGTCAAGTATTCAACTTTCGGTGACACCCCACTTATCTCAACCCCTCACTGACAACGCAACCCCATATTATTGGGTTTTGGTATTTCCGGGATGAACAAATCAGTACAATCTTTTGGGGCGTGTCTGTTCATCAATTCATTGAATTAGTGCTAAAATTTCAAATATTTCCGCGGGGGAAGAACTGGTCATGTAACGCCCATGTTGGCGTTCCAAATAGTGAGTGGGTTCGCTGAAAAAACTAAACCGCACCGGGAGATGAAAATATGTAGATCTTTAACTAAAATTAAACGGCCTTTGTCAGCTTTGAAATTCAGTACCGGTACTACTAAGAAGGAAGGATATTGTGGTGATACGGTTACAACAACAACCTATTTTGGATAGCAAGTAAGTTTTTAGGTTGTTATTTATGAAAATTTATATTTTGTCTAGTATGCGCAGCCAGAAAAAAGGTGACACCCCATCACCCGTTAATGGTGATCAGGACCTGGGCATGATGAGGTGATGAGTTAGAGCCATCAGCTTTAAATAGTGACGGCCATCACCTTTTGAGGGTGATGATTTTACCTCATCACTCTTAAAATTTGATGACCTAAATTTATAATCATTGCTCATCACTCTTCAAAGGTGATGTCCATCATTATTAAAGGCCGGTGATCATAAAAAAGGGTGATGGCTCTAACTCATCACCTTTTCGGGGGGATAGTTATCACTTTTTTTCTGGCTGTGTGCAAACGTTTTCCTTGAATGAAAAACTCTACCTTATTCAGGCCATTTCTAAGACGAACAAAAAGTTTGATTTTGAAGGGTCACCTTGACAAAATATCACAAAACCCATCTCAGTGAGATGACAGCCCCACTCTTCGATGGTTCTCATATACAGGCTATTCGGTTCCCTGTACAAATACAATTTCAGTTGAACACGTTTTAATTAAAATACTCGACAATTACCTGGCATTCCACAGCAATACAAACCCAGGTAAGGTCTGTGAGAGCATTGAGTAATATTTATCATGGTCTAACGTATTTCTTTCGCTCCATTAATTCCATAATATCTCCGAGCCACTGGACTATAGGTGTACTCTGGATTAAAACGAACACGCTAAAAAATTCGAGCTAATAAATTGTTATTCAGCTAGACTGGTTCTTTAGATATATTGCCGTGATATATTTCATAGATTTATGACGAACTTCCCTGTCCACAAATATTTCGTTTGTTGTATCTAGTACCTTCAAAAGTTTGAAAAGAGTCCTGCAATTACGTAGGACTTCCGTGATTTATTTGCTCTAGTAAATAACGACAGGGCTAATGGTGCGTACCTCAACGCTCCATATAAATTCTCAACCAATCGCATTAGGTGACTGCAGATACGTACCTCACGCTGTGGATACTGCATGGTCGTAGATGGCATCATTCCAATACATGGGTCGTCTATCAAATCCGAGATACGGAGTATACAAACCTGCATTATGGCACAGGGGCTCGTTACCGTTATTAATTGGTTAATTAGGTTGATTACAGGGGGTCTCCCCTACCTCGATCCCCCCCCCCCTGTAATCAACCTAATTATATTCCCTACCTCGAACCACCCCCACCCTGTAATCAATCTAATTAACCAATTAACAACAGTTACGAGCTCCTGTGCATTATGGTAGATGGGAGATCTAGAAACAACTGTAAACACGAAGTTTGGGGACTATAATGCAACAGTTGATGTCGATACGGTTACTGAGCGTAAATATGGCATATAGCAGGTTAGGGCGATCCCGCTCTCTAAAAGTGGAAGTAAAAGAAGATCGTTTTTGCTCAATAAATCAGTGTACATAATGAATTGAGCAAAAATCATTTTGAGGTGCACACAGACATATATATCCCCATCAAATGGTACAGTAAAAAATAAATTGTCATCTATCTAATTTGCATAATAAGTGGCCAAATATATATTACGCTATTGAAACAAAATTGACCGGTTCTTCAAATGCATGGCAAAATAAGTTTAGGACATGAAACAATAGATATAGTAATACGCTTGAGGTTTTGAAGCATCAAACAGGAGGTTAAGGAAGAATCAAAAGTTGTTGAGCAAAAACGACCCTTTTTATCTCCATTTTAAGAGCGGAATATCCGTAACCTGTTTAGTGACTGTAAATACGACCTTCACTGATTGCAAATATGGCACATTTGTAGTGTTTGAAAAAGAATGTTCAGTTCGTGACATGGCGTATGATTTAACGTAGATCACTGACCTGAATCGGAGCTCATCCAGAATTAATAAAAAACCTCACACGAAATGAAAAAAAAAAAAAACACGTCATCCCAGCACTTTTTATCTTGGGTATTTGACCAGAAACGAACAAAGTTATTTGGCCTTAGTCGGGATGTACATTTTGTAAATATAGCTTCACCGTTCTATTTCCTATACAATCGTATAGATCTCGTATCGCCAATATCTGGTTTTAGATTTCCTTTCCGCCGTATTATTAAAAAAACGATAAACCCTGCTACTTCAATGGTCACGCCAACGCTTAAAAGCATAAAGACGTTGTTTTTTTTCACATTTTCTGATGGGAGAATTATTGAGCCTTGAAATGAAATAACCTAAAGTTAGAATCTTACCGGTGTGTGACACGAAATCTTGTACGGTTAAAAAAAAAGGAGCGGAAATTGATGACAAGGAGCTGTAAACCGAGGGATCTAGAAGAACCGTCTTCAAATCGATGACAAATTGAGAAAAGAATGTTCGATAAGAAAGCATGTCCGGCCTCTATCTAATGACCTAGCTGCATCATTTTTCTCGATTTGCAAGTCAGGTAAGATACACAGGGGCTCGTTACCGTTGTTAATTGGTTAAAAAGGTTGATTATAGGGGGGGGGGCGAGGTCGGTAATAAAAGCCTCTTTTATTACCGACCTCGACCCCTCCCTAAAATCAACCTATTTAACCAATTAACAACGGTAACGAGCCCCTGTGGTAAGTTATATTCAATCAGATCTTGACTGAAAAGATGGTCAACGATAATAAATGTCTGGAGTTTCATCGATAAAGTATATTTTTAAAAATAATAATAGCTCATTGTTGTTAATTAACCAACGTCATTTAGAATTAATCGCGTGTAATTGGATGCATTAATGTTTCCACATGTTCACTCACTGACCAAAATACCTCCAATTACAGAAAAAAAAACAAGAAATATATATTTTTTTTAAATGATGGGCGACGGACTTTTTATGCAAGGGGAATGTGCAAAATACTTATTCCGCATAATAAGTATTCTTCGAAGTATTTAATTGCGCAAGAATAACTGACAGAAAAGATTTTGCAGGTGTAATCATTTGTTTCTATTTACCGTCCTGTGTTGCTTCTTCCTCAACGGACAAAGAACTGACAGTGTCAAGAATGTGTCACTATCAGCATACCCTGTTTTTCAAATCGTAAAACTTTCATCTCGCAGTGTTTCACACAATGAGAGATTGAACGGTCGAACAAAATACTTTCAACGAAGATGGCAAGAATGAGGTCGCCCAGCCTTGGACACGAACGATACCCGGTTCTTATGTAATAAGCCTTAAATCCGGAGCTTCTATACAATATAATCAATAAAGACACTGGGCATGGGGATGATTGATCCAATGAAATTGATTTCATACAATTCTATTGGCTTAAAATCGTCCGTTGTCAACCAATTACAAGAAGTAGCGTCATTGGTAACGGAACTATCCGCGTTTCGGTTGATACCACCATATACGAGTCAACGAGATGAAGGCCGAAGGAAAGCCCATTCGCCCTAGCTAGAGCAAGCGTATACTACGGAAGCGTATTAGTGCCAGTGTGAAAAAAAAAATCCGAGATTTATCTCCTAATTAGGACTTATTATCTCCTAATTAGGAGAAAATTATCTCCTAATTAGGACTTATTATCTCCTAATTAGGAGATAAGTATCATAATTATCTCCTAATTAGGTGATAATTATCTCCTAATTAGGACTTATCTCCTAATTAGGACTTAATATCTCCTAATTAGGACTTATTATCTCCTAATTAGGTGATAATTATCTCCTAATTAGGACTTATTATCTCCTAATTAGGACTTAATATCTCCTAATTAGGAGATAATTATCTCCTAATTAGGTGATAATTATCTCCTAATTAGGACTTATTATCTCCTAATTAGGACGTAATATCTCCTAATTAGGACTTATTATCTCCTAATTAGGTGATAATTATCTCCTAATTAGGACTTATTATCTCCTAATTAGTCCTAATTAGGAGATAATTATCTATGGGCTATAGGATACAAGGTGCACCACAGGTGTGTGTGCGCATGCGTACAATGACGTCACTTCCGAGCTCCAAGAGCTTCAAGCTCAGACTCCGGAGCTCCGGGAGTGAGGCATGCCCAACGCTCGTCTTAAGGCAGTGATGCCCTAAACGCAGTGACGCTGTAACGCTAGTGAGTGATTGAGCGAGTGAGTGAATGCGCAGGCTTCGAGCTCCCGACTGCCCCATCCTCGAGCTGAATGGCGACCCCACGCACAGGTCCATCATGAAGACCAAGCGTCACTTGGAAGAGTATATGGGGTTACCACCCACCGAGGCTCTCGCAAATGCGATCAGAATGCGCAAACAACTGTTTCAGGACATGCTGCCTGAACGGTATCCTGGCCTTCCCGGCAATGCTTAGGTCACACCGAAAGAAGATTGAACTTTCTCAAAGGAAGGCTTTTGATTGGACAAGAGCCTACTTGAAGTGTAAACATACCCAACGCGGTTCACCCAGGATGGGTATGATGTACTGGAGGGGAAAATAAAATGTTTGACTTGTCATCCTTGTTGTTTTCTCATCTGTATCATGGTATTATGACGCATGGGAATCGACCACCAGCGTATTGAAATCTCGTTGACAAGGGACTACTTTCTGTGCGCGGAGGCTTCTCCACGGACATGACCGCATCACCGTCGGACATGACCGCATCACCCCGGAGGAATACATCCTCAGACGTCACTTGTGGTCACGTGACCGGTAGTGACCTTTGCCGGAACTATAGCGGCCTTGACCTTTCCATTGGGGTAAACCATTCTTTGCATAACAACCTTGCACCCCTCCTGACTAAAAGTGGTTTGGTCAAAGGTCAAGTTGAGGGTTACGGTGCTTTGCATACTACTCACGATATAGCTGATAAATGGGGCAACAACCGATCACAATTATCTCCTAATTAGGAGATAATTTTCTCCTAATTAGGAGATAATTATCACCTAATTAGGAGATAATAAGTCCTAATTAGGAGATAATTATCACCTAATTAGGAGATAATAAGTCCTAATTAGGAGATATTAAGTCCTAATTAGGAGATATTAAGTCCTAATTAGGAGATAATAAGTCCTAATTAGGAGATAATTATCACCTAATTAGGAGATAATAAGTCCTAATTAGGAGATAATTTTCTCCTAATTAGGAGATATTATGTTTTTTTTCACACTGGCACTAATACGCTTCCGTAGTATACGACTCCGTTGATAGACTCATTTAATTTTCGGAATCAGCGCTACTCTCCTTTTAAAGCTACGTACACATGTATACGATTATCCGATAACGACAATGCGGCAACGATAATACGACAAAGGCACGACAACGGTAATGCGTTTTTGGTGTACACATGACTACGGCTATAAGTATAAAAGCGGATACGACATGAGAACATTTCTTACCGCAATGGACGACGACGACTTTACCATATCTGTGTTGCTGCTGTGACGTCATAAAACCGCACGATTCCAATAATAGACGGATAATCGTATCGCATTGCCGGATAGTCTTATCGCACTGTCGTAATCGTTACGGATTCATGTGTACGGACCAATTCATTTTCCTACGATCGATTTTTTTGCCGTTGCCGTATTGTCGTTGCCGCATTGTCGTTATGGGGTAATCGTATACATGTGTGTGTAGCTTTAGGAGACCAACGACATTAAGGGTAGTCGGATCAATGCGACTGGGGAGCATCTCCCTGATAGAAGCCGTAATTTGCGAATGCCGAAATGTTACACGCTACCGCACGACGTTAAAACAAGCGTTCTCATTGTGCGGTGATTTGCATCCCCCGGATAGAAGCTGTGATAGGCTAATGCCGCTTCCCAATGAGCGCTATCATTGGCGAGAAAACTATAACCAACCTCAAGTGCTTGTTGACAGGCAAATCTCTGTTGGCGGGGCGCTTGTAACCCGTGGCATATAACTAGCCAATCTATTGGTTAACCTATTCGTTTGAAACCTCGTTCTAGCTGGCACGAATTTTGTGTAACCGGGAGCATGAGTTTTGGTTTCACTTGTTACTCATTCGTTGTAACTGTTCCAAATCCCCATCCGATCGTTCGACATATCGGTATAAAAATACATATATAAATTACTAATGACATATCTTTCATTAATTTCTCCCGAGATATTCATAGCGTTGATAATTACGTTCGATAATTGGGGTTCAAATACCGCTACATGCGTGGATAAATAGGTTTTGGCACAGGAAAAATAAGCTCAATTCATAATGAAATATAGATTTGATAATTAACCGGGAAAATTATATTCACTCTGGATAAATAACCCGGAGGAGTGCTGACTGGTTAAAACCGGCTAAGGTAAACACGATAATATGCATAGGATAAAAGACTCAGGATGGGATGGATACAGATAAAAATCCAAACTTGTAAGCATACATTCTATTCGTTTAACTAACCTGACCTGTAAATATGGTTATTCTCTGCCTTAATGTTATTATAATTCCTTGTTGACATACCCTCAACCTTTCCCTGTGTCTGTGCAAACTTCGGAGGGTTATGTGAATGTTTTATTAAGCTTCGGGTTAAAACACAGCCTGAAACATACCAGGTGCCCTGCTGTTAAGTTGCGCTTCACAGGGACTCCGTATCGGTGATCTACTCGCTTTCTTTGATCTTGCCGCCTTCAAGCGAGGTCATTTAGGACATGACCTCATTATTCCACAGGGCGCTGCATTGCTATGAAAACTACAGTTCATTTGTAAAATATGTAAAAACTTCCCGCTCATCGCCGTACGCTTTCCTGTAGTACATAGATGGGATACAGTTTGACCACGGATACATCCAGGTTGAAACATAAGCATGTTATCTGGGGGTGGGGACACAGATGGCGGATCTGTACCCTGACGTATGTTACCTATACCCTGGCAGAATCTGGTTGTCTCACGAATAACCCATCAGCATCTGGTTGTCTCGTGTATAAGACTTCAATATCGCATTATATCATGTATAACCCACCAGTATCTGGTTGTCTTATGTATAACCCATCAGTGTGTGGTTGTCTCATGTATAACCCACCAGTATCTGGTTGTCTCATGTATAACTCAGCAGTATCTGGTTGTCTCCTGCATAACTCAGCAGTATCTAGTTGTCTCATGTATAACCCACCAGTATCTGGTTGTCTCATGTATAACCCACCAGTATCTGGTTGTCTCATGTATAACCCACCAGTATCTGGTTGTCTCATGTATAACTCAGCAGTATCTGGTTATCTCCTGCATAACTCAGCAGTATCTGGTTGTCTTATGTATAACCCACCAGTATCTGGTTGTCTCCTGCATAACTCAGCAGTATCTGGTTGTCTCATGTATAACTCAGCAGTATCTGGTTGTCTCATGTATAACCCACCAGTATCTGGTTGTCTCACGTATAACCCACCAGTATCTGGTTGTCTCATGTATAACCCACCAGCATCTGGTTGTCTCATGTATAACCCACCAGTATCTGGTTGTCTCATGTATAACTCAGCAGTATCTGGTTGTCTCCAGCATAACTCAGCAGTATCTGGTTGTCTCATGTATAACCCACCAGTATCTGGTTGTCTCATGTATAACCCACCAGTATCTGGTTGTCTCCTGCATAACTCAGCAGTATCTGGTTGTCTCATGTATAACCCACCAGTATCTGGTTGTCTCATGTATAACCCACCAGTATCTGGTTGTCTCATGTATAACCCACCAGTATCTGGTTGTCTCATGTATAACTCAGCAGTATCTGGTTGTCTCCTGCATAACTCAGCAGTATCTGGTTGTCTTATGTATAACCCACCAGTATCTGGCTTCCTGCATAACTCAGCAGTATCTGGTTGTCTCATGTATAACTCAGCAGTATCTGGTTGTCTCCTGCATAACTCAGCAGTACCTGGTTGTCTCATGTATAACCCACCAGTATCTGGTTGTCTCATGTATAACTCACCAGTATCTGGTTGTCTCATGTATAACTCAGCAGTATCTGGTTGTCTCCTGCATAACTCAGCAGTATCTAGTTGTCTTATGTATAACCCACCAGTATCTGGTTGTCTCATGTATAACTCAGCAGTATCTGGTTGTCTCCTGCATAACTCAGCAGTATCTGGTTGTCTCCTGCATAACTCAGCAGTATCTGGTTGTCTCATGTATAACTCAGCAGTATCTGGTTGTCTTATGTATAACCCACCAGTATCTGGTTGTCTCATGTATAACTCAGCAGTATCTGGTTGTCTCATGTATAACTCAGCAGTATCTGGTTGTCTCATGTATAACTCAGCAGTATCTGGTTGTCTTATGTATAACCCACCAGTATCTGGATGTCTCATGTATAACCCACCAGTATCTGGTTGTCTCATGTATAACTCAGCAGTATCTGGTTGTCTTATGTATAACCCACCAGTATCTGGTTGTCTCATGTATAACCCACCAGTATCTGGTTGTCTCATGTATAACTCAGCAGTATCTGGTTGTCTCATGTATAACTCAGCGGTATCTGGTTGTCTCATGTATAACTCAGCAGTATCTGGTTGTCTCCTGCATAACTCAGCAGTATCTGGTTGTCTCATGTATAACTCAGCAGTATCTGGTTGTCTCATGTATAACCCATCAGTATCTGGTTGTCTCCTGCATAACTCAGCAGTATCTGGTTGTCTCATGTATAACCCACCAGTATCTGGTTGTCTCATGTATAACCCACCAGTATCTGGTTGTCTCATGTATAACTCAGCAGTATCTGGTTATCTCCTGCATAACTCAGCAGTATCTGGTTGTCTTATGTATAACCCACCAGTATCTGGTTGTCTCCTGCATAACTCAGCAGTATCTGGTTGTCTCATGTATAACTCAGCAGTATCTGGTTGTCTTATGTATAACCCACCAGTATCTGGTTGTCTCCTGCATAACTCAGCAGTATCTGGTTGTCTTATGTATAACCCACCAGTATCTGGTTGTCTCCTGCATAACTCAGCAGTATCTGGTTGTCTCATGTATAACCCACCAATATCTGGTTGTCTCATGTATAACCCACCAGTATCTGGTTGTCTCATGTATAGCTCAGCAGTATCTGGTTGTCTCCTGCATAACTCAGCAGTATCTGGTTGTCTTATGTATAACCCGCCAGTATCTGGTTGTCTCATGTATAACTCAGCAGTATCTGGTTGTCTCCTGCATAACTCAGCAGTATCTGGTTGTCTCATGTATAACCCACCAGTATCTGGTTGTCTCATGTATAACTCAGCAGTATCTGGTTGTCTCATGTATAACCCACCAGTATCTGGTTGTCTCATGTATAACTCAGCAGTATCTGGTTGTCTCCTGCATAACTCAGCAGTATCTGGTTGTCTTATGTATAACCCACCAGTATCTGGTTGTCTCATGTATAACCCATCAGTATCTGGTTGTCTCATGTATAACCCATCAGTATCTGGTTGTCTCCTGCATAACTCAGCAGTATCTGGTTGTCTCATGTATAACCCATCAGTATCTGGTTGTCTCCTGCATAACTCAGCAGTATCTGCTTGTCTCATGTATAACCCATCAGTATCTGGTTGTCTCCTGTATAACTCAGCAGTATCTGGTTGTCTCATGTATAACCCACCAGTATCTGGTTGTCTCATGTATACCCCATCAGTATCTGGTTGTCTCATGTATAACCCATCAGTATCTGGTTGTCTCATGTATAACCCATCAGTATCTGGTTGTCTCCTGCATAACTCAGCAGTATCTGGTTGTCTCATGTTTAACCCACCAGTATCAAGTTGTCTCATGTATAACCCACCAGTATCTGGTTGTCTCCTGCATAACTCAGCAGTATCTGGTTGTCTCATGTATAACTCATCAGTATCTGGTTGTCTCCTGCATAACTCAGCAGTATCTGGTTGTCTCATGTGTAACCCACCAGTATCTGGTTGTCTCATGTATAACTCAGCAGTATCTGGTTGTCTCCTGCATAACTCAGCAGTATCTGGTTGTCTCATGTATACCCCATCAGTATCTGGTTGTCTCATGTATAACCCATCAGTATCTGGTTGTCTCATGTATAACCCACCAGTATCTGGTTGTCTCATGTATAACCCATCAGTATCTGGTTGTCTCCTGCATAACTCAGCAGTATCTGGTTGTCTCATGTTTAACCCACCAGTATCAAGTTGTCTCATGTATAACCCACCAGTATCTGGTTGTCTCCTGCATAACTCAGCAGTATCTGGTTGTCTCATGTATAACTCATCAGTATCTGGTTGTCTCCTGCATAACTCAGCAGTATCTGGTTGTCTCATGTGTAACCCACCAGTATCTGGTTGTCTCATGTATAACTCAGCAGTATCTGGTTGTCTCCTGCATAACTCAGCAGTATCTGGTTGTCTCATGTATAACCCACCAGTATCTGGTTGTCTTATGTATAATCCATCAGTATGTGGTTGTCTCATGTTTAACCCACCAGTATCTGGTTGTCTGATGTATAACCCACCAGTAACTGGTTGTCTCATGTATAACTCAGCAGTATCTGGTTGTCTCCTGCATAACTCAGCAGTATCTGGTTGTCTTATGTATAACCCACCAGTATCTGGTTGTCTTATGTATAACACATCAGTATGTGGTTGTCTTATGTATAACCCACCAGTATCTGGTTGTCTTATGTATAACACATCAGCATCTGGTTGTCTCATGTATAACCCACCAGTATCTGGTTGTCTCATGTATAACCCACCAGTATCTGGTTTTCTCATGTATAACCCACCAGTATCAAGTTGTCTCATGTATAACCCACCAGTATCAAGTTGTCTCATGTATAACCCACCAGTATGTGGTTGTCTCATGTATAACCCACCAGTATCTGGTTTTCTCATGTATAACCCACCAGTATCAAGTTGTCTCATGTATAACCCACCAGTATCTGGTTTTCTCATGTATAACCCACCAGTATCTGGTTGTCTCATGTATAACCCACCAGTATCAAGTTGTCTCATGTATAACCCACCAGTATCAAGTTGTCTCATGTATAACCCACCAGTATCTGGTTGTCTCATGTATAACCCACCAGTATCAAGTTGTCTCATGTATAACCCACCAGTATCAAGTTGTCTCATGTATAACCCACCAGTATCAAGTTGTCTCATGTATAACCCACCAGTATCAAGTTGTCTCATGTATAACCCACCAGTATCAAGTTGTCTCATGTATAACCCACCAGTATCTGGTTGTCTCATGTATAACCCACCAGTATCAAGTTGTCTCATGTATAACCCACCAGTATCAAGTTGTCTCATGTATAACCCACCAGTATCTGGTTGTCTCATGTATAACCCACCAGTATCTGGTTGTCTCATGTATAACCCACCAGTATCAAGTTGTCTCATGTATAACCCATCAGTATCTGGTTTTCTCATGTATAACCCACCAGTATCAAGTTGTCTCATGTATAACCCACCAGTATCTGGTTGTCTTATGTATAACCCACCAGTATCAAGTTGTCTCATGTATAACCCATCAGTATCAAGTTGTCTCATGTATAACACATCAGTATGTGGTTGTCTCATGTATAACCCACCAGTATCTGGTTGTCTTATGTATAACACATCAGCATCTGGTTGTCTTATGTATAACCCACCAGTATCTGGTGTTCTCATGTATAACCCACCAGTATCAAGTTGTCTCATGTATAACCCACCAGTATCTGGTTGTCTGATGTATAACCCACCAGTATCAAGTTGTCTCATGTATAACCCACCAGTATCTGGTTGTCTCATGTATAACCCATCAGTATCTGGTTGTCTCATGTATAACCCACCAGTATCTGGTTGTCTCATGTATAACCCATCAGTATCTGGTTGTCTCCTGCATAACTCAGCAGTATCTGGTTGTCTCATGTTTAACCCACCAGTATCAAGTTGTCTCATGTATAACCCACCAGTATCTGGTTGTCTCCTGCATAACTCAGCAGTATCTGGTTGTCTCATGTATAACTCAGCAGTATCTGGTTGTCTCCTGCATAACTCAGCAGTATCTGGTTGTCTCATGTATAACCCACCAGTATCTGGTTGTCTCATGTATAACTCAGCAGTATCTGGTTGTCTCCTGCATAACTCAGCAGTATCTGGTTGTCTCATGTATAACCCACCAGTATCTGGTTGTCTTATGTATAATCCATCAGTATGTGGTTGTCTCATGTTTAACCCACCAGTATCTGGTTGTCTGATGTATAACCCATCAGTATCTGGTTGTCTCATGTGTAACTCAGCAGTATCTGGTTGTCTCCTGCATAACTCAGCAGTATCTGGTTGTCTTAGGTATAACCCACCAGTATCTGGTTGTCTTATGTATAACACATCAGTATGTGGTTGTCTTATGTATAACCCACCAGTATCTGGTTGTCTTATGTATAACACATCAGCATCTGGTTGTCTTATGTATAACCAACCACTATATGGTTGTCTCATGTATAACCCACCAGTATCAAGTTTTCTCATGTATAACCCATCAGTATCTGGTTTTCTCATGTATAACCCACCAGTATCAAGTTGTCTCATGTATAACCCACCAGTATCTGGTTGTCTTATGTATAACACATCAGTATGTGGTTGTCTTATGTATAACCCACCAGTATCTGGTTGTCTCATGTATAACCCACCAGTATCAAGTTGTCTCATGTATAACCCACCAGTATCTGGTTTTCTCATGAATAACCCACCAGTATCTGGTTGTCTCATGTATAACTCAGCAGCATCTGGTTTTCTCATGTATAACCCACCAGTATCTGGTTGTCTCATGTATAACTCAGCAGTATCTGGTTGTCTCATGTATAACCCACCAGTATCAAGTTGTCTCATGTATAACCCACCAGAATCTGGTTGTCTCATGTATAACCCACCAGTATCAAGTTGTCTCATGTATAACCCACCAGTATCAAGTTGTCTCCTGTATAACCCACCAGTATCTGGTTGTCTCATGTATAACCTACCAGTATCTGGTTTTCTCATGTATAACCCACCAGTATCTGGTTGTCTCATGTATAACCCACCAGTATCTGGTTGTCTCATGTATAACCCAACAGTATCTGGTTGTCTCATGTTTAACCCACCAGTATCAAGTTGTCTCATGTATAACCCACCAGTATCTGGTTGTCTCCTGCATAACTCAGCAGTATCTGGTTGTCTCATGTATAACTCAGCAGTATCTGGTTGTCTCCTGCATAACTCAGCAGTATCTGGTTGTCTCATGTATAACCCACCAGTATCTGGTTGTCTCATGTATAACTCAGCAGTATCTGGTTGTCTCCTGCATAACTCAGCAGTATCTGGTTGTCTCATGTATAACCCACCAGTATCTGGTTGTCTCATGTTTAACCCACCAGTATCTGGTTGTCTCATGTATAACCCACCAGTATCTGGTTGTCTCATGTATAACTCAGCAGTATCTGGTTGTCTCCTGCATAACTCAGCAGTATCTGGTTGTCTTATGTATAACCCACCAGTATCTGGTTGTCTCATGTATAACTCAGCAGTATCTGGTTGTCTCCTGCATAACTCAGCAGTATCTGGTTGTCTTATGTATAACCCACCAGTATCTGGTTGTCTCATGTATAACTCAGCAGTATCTGGTTGTCTCCTGCATAACCCATCAGTATCTGGTTGTCTCATGTATAACCCACCAGTATCAAGTTGTCTCCTGTATAACCCACCAGTATCTGGTTGTCTCATGTATAACCCACCAGTATCTGGTTTTCTCATGTATAACCCACCAGTATCTGGTTGTCTCATGTATAACCCACCAGTATCTGGTTGTCTCATGTATAACCCACCAGTATCTGGTTGTCTCATGTATAACCCATCAGTATCTGGTTGTCTCATGTATAACCCACCAGTATCTGGTTGTCTCATGTATAACCCACCAGTATCTGGTTGTCTCATGTATAACCCACCAGTATCTGGTTGTCTCATGTATAACCCACCAGTATCTGGTTGTCTCATGTATAACCCATCAGTATCTGGTTGTCTCATGTATAACCCATCAGTATCTGGCTGTCTCATGTATAACCCATCAGTATCTGGTTGTCTCATGTATAACCCATCAGTATCTGGTTGTCTCATGTATAACCCACCAGTATCTGGTTGTCTCATGTATAACCCATCAGTATCTGGTTGTCTCATGTATAACCCATCAGTATCTGGTTGTCTCATGTATAACCCATCAGTATCTGGTTGTCTCATGTATAACCCATCAGTATCTGGTTGTCTCATGTATAACCCATCAGTATCTGGTTGTCTCATGTATAACCCACCAGTATCTGGTTGTCTCATGTATAACCCACCAGTATCTGGTTGTCTCATGTATAACCCACCAGTATCAAGTTGTCTCATGTTTAACCCACCAGTATCAAGTTGTCTCATGTATAACCCATCAGTATCTGGTTGTCTCATGTATAACCCATCAGTATCTGGTTGTCTCATGTATAACCCATCAGTATCTGGTTGTCTCATGTATAACCCACCAGTATCAAGTTGTCTCATGTTTAACCCACCAGTATCAAGTTGTCTCATGTATAACCCATCAGCATCTGGTTGTCTCATGCATAACCCATCAGTATCTGGTTGTCTCATGTATAACCCACCAGTATCAAGTTGTCTCATGTTTAACCCACCAGTATCAAGTTGTCTCATGTATAACCCATCAGTATCTGGTTGTCTCATGTATAACCCATCAGTATCTGGTTGTCTCATGTATAACCCACCAGTATCTGGTTGTCTCATGTATAACCCATCAGTATCTGGTTGTCTCATGTATAACCCACCAGTATCAAGTTGTCTCATGTTTAACCCACCAGTATCAAGTTGTCTCATGTATAACCCATCAGTATCTGGTTGTCTCATGTATAACCCATCAGTATCTGGTTGTCTCATGTATAACCCATCAGTATCTGGTTGTCTCCTGCATAACTCAGCAGTATCTGGTTGTCTCATGTTTATCCCACCAGTATCAAGTTGTCTCATGTATAACCCATCAGTATCTGGTTGTCTCATGTATAACCCATCAGTATCTGGTTGTCTCATGTATAACCCATCAGTATCTGGTTGTCTCATGTATAACCCACCAGTATCTGGTTGTCTCATGTTTAACCCACCAGTATCAAGTTGTCTCATGTATAACCCACCAGTATCTGGTTGTCTCCTGCATAACTCAGCAGTATCTGGTTGTCTCATGTATAACTCAGCAGTATCTGGTTGTCTCCTGCATAACTCAGCAGTATCTGGTTGTCTCATGTATAACCCACCAGTATCTGGTTGTCTCATGTATAACTCAGCAGTATCTGGTTGTCTCCTGCATAACTCAGCAGTATCTGGTTGTCTCATGTATAACCCACCAGTATCTGGTTGTCTTATGTATAATCCATCAGTATGTGGTTGTCTCATGTTTAACCCACCAGTATCTGGTTGTCTGATGTATAACCCACCAGTAACTGGTTGTCTCATGTATAACTCAGCAGTATCTGGTTGTCTCCTGCATAACTCAGCAGTATCTGGTTGTCTTATGTATAACCCACCAGTATCTGGTTGTCTTATGTATAACACATCAGTATGTGGTTGTCTTATGTATAACCCACCAGTATCTGGTTGTCTTATGTATAACACATCAGCATCTGGTTGTCTCATGTATAACCCACCAGTATCTGGTTGTCTCATGTATAACCCACCAGTATCTGGTTTTCTCATGTATAACCCACCAGTATCAAGTTGTCTCATGTATAACCCACCAGTATCAAGTTGTCTCATGTATAACCCACCAGTATGTGGTTGTCTCATGTATAACCCACCAGTATCTGGTTTTCTCATGTATAACCCACCAGTATCAAGTTGTCTCATGTATAACCCACCAGTATCTGGTTTTCTCATGTATAACCCACCAGTATCTGGTTGTCTCATGTATAACCCACCAGTATCAAGTTGTCTCATGTATAACCCACCAGTATCAAGTTGTCTCATGTATAACCCACCAGTATCTGGTTGTCTCATGTATAACCCACCAGTATCAAGTTGTCTCATGTATAACCCACCAGTATCAAGTTGTCTCATGTATAACCCACCAGTATCTAGTTGTCTCATGTATAACCCACCAGTATC
>JAVTVY010043043.1:0-18387 GCA_036873755.1 Hanleya hanleyi | reverse complement strand
ACTGGCCACAGGCATTTTACCAATGCATCCTGTGGAAGGTTCTATAACGCTGTGTCAAACAGAAAGTTCCATAACGCTCTCCAACTTTCGGGTGTTTTCGAGAGATTTCCATCCTCACCAGAATACACATTCTACTCTTGAGCTGAAGACGGTTGTTCAACGGGAAGCAATTATCGTGCCATCCTTTCTCACAAGGTATAACTAACTGTCAATCAAATACGCATAATAGTTGTGAAGATTTGTTAATATTATTATATGCTGGTATTACAATCATTATTATTGGTGATGGTTAATCACACTATAATAAGATTACTCACCTAGATCCCCCCGGTTATAAATGATGAACCGGGATATGTTGTACACTTGGCTTAGCGTGACTGTCCATCTTGCGTATGAACCTGCAGCTTGGCAGGGAGTATTGTTAAGGTGATGTCCCAATATTCCATCTACAGCATATCTGGCATAATAGCATGGACCTTCCCTGCAATAATCTGTCGTCTGCGAAGCTGGCCTATCTAGAGCAACGTTTTCTGGAAGTCGTATATGTAGCATACATGTACATTCAGCTGAATAATGTAGATGATTACACCACCAGTATCACTTGAAAAATAATGTTATAATGTTAATAAATGTATTGTTTTAATCGGAGTGAACCGTCATGGTCAGATACCCAAGTTACACATTCCAGTAACCATACAGTTATCGGCAAGCATACGATCCGACATTCAATATTCAGCCGTCGTTCGTCAAAGAATTTCTGCGTCAATAATCGAAAGACCTATTTTGTATGACAGTTTTCACCAATTCAAATCGCGTATATACAGTAAAATAATAAAAAGACACAAGATGGTTTCCTGCAAGAGCTAAGCGATCAGCAGTTTTCAATGATGTCAGCAAGATATGATGCTGCTCTATACTTATTAACATCCTAACCACTGTCCTTTATTCGTTATCCAAATGAATGCTAGGTCGGTTCTAAAGTATGTATCTCCGTCACTGTGGTTGTGTTGGCTCATTTGATCACCATGAAGATGTGGAACCCATGATATTCAAACGGTCCCTAGCTCGGGTTAATCCCCGGGATATTGCCGGCTACGATCGTATTTTCTCGAGATATTTATCACAGAATTTGAGAAACATAGCATTTTTTTACATTCTTCTGTGGTAATATTCCGTGGCGTTGATTAAAATCGTTAGTCTGCATATGATCTAGCAAATGCTACCAGGCGAGATATGTGTATACTTCTTATGTATGTCCTGGTGGAATATTGCCATCCATAAATTGGTAGTTAACTATGTCCATATCGTAATCGTCTCCGGAACGCAGAACCCTTCACAGTGTTTCCGAATGCGTGTTAAACTTTATTGTTTGGGAGGCGTAATATTTGTCTAAACATTGTTGTATTGAACATCACAAATGGCTTGCATGAAGTAGATATCATGGGGTTAGTATATTCGAACTTTTTAACTGCGAGTGAGATGGGTTCATAGATACGGGTCTCTTTGAACATCGTGGTCTATTACATATATCGCTAGAAAACTTAGGAATCTGTGTTCTCACCAGCACCTGACTTGTTTACATGCTTGCACAAATAATTAAAGTGAACCTAAAGGTTAAGGCAATATGCACTATGAGGGGAAGAGCTACACTGAAAGGATCGAACAGCAGCAACAAAAGTTTTTTTGGGGGATTTTTTTTTTTGCATCGAGTCGGAACGAAATTATCTCCGTTGTATTATTGTTCCCCGGCCGCCGCCATATTGCCTATCTCAGATCAGAGCCGTGACGTTGTAATCACCTCGGAGCTCTCTACGTCGTGGAGATTAAAAGCGTAGTAAGCATGTACACATGGCGACATACGAGGAGGATAGCCTGACTTCACGTTCTGGCGAAGCGACAAATGAAGGTTTACAGGGTTGAACCAAAACGCTCCGATGTCGACGAAAGTAGCGAGAGTTCAGGCGGACGTTTCAACCCGGTAAACACTTTTCGGAGACACGCAACACAGTCAAAATACGCGTGAAACAGCCGAGCTCTCCACCTCCGCCATTACAACTCGTGTTACAGCAATGCCACAACAAAGTGATACTACGTTACAGGAAAATATCACGTGCTACGTACAAGCGTTTTCATTGGCGCAAGGCTACTTAATACACTGACACGGCCGACCCCAGTCGATTGTTGCTCCAGTCAATAATTCCGAGGTTTGGAATTTGCTTTGGAAGGGAAAAATCACCCCCAAAAAACATTTGTTGCTGCCAAATGATACTTTTAATATAGTTCTTCCACACAGTATGAGTGTTGTCGCAGCCTTTACGTTCACTTTAATAACGTCGGTGGTGTACTAACACAGAAACGAGGAATATGAATCTCATTGACCGGGTCTCGCCTAATAGCCTCAACGAACGGTTAAAACAGTTTTTCCCCTTCATAGGTCCAACTAGTCAACCTGTTGTTTGTGTATTGTCTGCGGCAAACCGAGAATTATAAAAAGAAAATATCATGGGATTGTATTCAAATAAAGGGCTTCGGGAGAAGCTTAACGATCACTGTACACTTGTTCATGCGTCTCATATCATTTAGGGAAATTGTTGCACGTCATTGATCTTCAACGTGCCGAAAGCAATCCTAGCCAGCGATCGACCAGCTCACAATGTCAGAGGTGACATCTGATGGAGAAGTGGCATCATTGAAGACTTATTTCATCCATGTGTACACGGAACTATCACCATGAAAATCTAGACGGCAGGTCTCCGAATAGTCTTCTGTGACTGTAATAGAACTTAGATTTGGACCATTTCGCGTATCACTATATACCGTTGGAAAGGAACAATGGAACGGCTTTTCCGTGACTTCCACCAAATGCAACGCGCTGTGATGAGATACACTCTGAAAACAAATGCAATTGTAGAATGAACATGAGATTGATCTAATCAAAACCCCTCGGTTTTCCCCAAGTGATTGAGACCCATGTGTAGTGTGAATTGGGGAAGAGATAGTTCTATGTGGGATGATCAAGATATACCGGTAGTTGGATACATTCAGGCATATAGGACAGAAATAGAAAAATTGTATATCTGTAAAGGGGCATAACTTTGTAAAATATGGGCCGAGGGGCGCCACTTTCGACAGGCGTCTGACTTAGCACTCTGTGAAATCAGAACCAAGACGAATAAGCTGTACCGAACACGGATCTGCAGATATAACTTGTACATTCAGCTACAACTAACAAAATCGAAGATTATTACATCCGAAAGGGGCATAACTCCATAAGCCGAGGCGAGTAATGCTTTGTTGGCTTGTAGAATACAACAATATAAACAAGTTTCCAAAATATAGTAGCTATACTGAACACAGTTCTGCAGATATAGTTGGTTACATTCAGGCATATAGGACAGAAATAGAAATTAATATATCAGTAAAGGGGCATAACTCTGTAAAGTATGGCCCGAGGGGCGCCACTTTCGATAGTCGTCTGACTTAGCACTACTGTAAAATAAGAATCGAAACGAATAAGCTGTACCGAACACGGATCTGCAGATATAACTTGTACATTCAACTACAGATAGCAAAATCGGGGATTATTACATCCGAAAGGGACATAACTCCATAAGCCGAGGCGAGTAATCCTTTGTTGGCTTGTAGAATACAGGAATATAAATAAGTTTCCAAAATAGAGTAGCTATATCGAACACAGTTCTACAGATATAGTTGGTTACATTCAGGAATAAATAGAAATTAATATATCGGTAAAGGGGCATAACTCTGTAAAGTATGGGCCGAGGGGCGCCACTTTCGATTGGCGTCTGACTTCGCATTCTGTGAAATAAGAACCAAGATGAATAAGCTGCACCGAACACGGATCTGCAGATATAACTTGTACATTCAGCTACAACTAACAAAATCGAAGATTATTACATCCGAAAGGGGCATAACTCCATAAGCCGAGGCGAGTAATCCTTTGTTGGCTTGTAGAATACAACAATATAAACAAGTTTCCAAAATATAGTAGCTATAAGGAACACAGTTCTGCAGATATAGTTGGTTACATTCGGGCATATAGGACAGAAATAGAAATTAAAAAATCTGTAAAGGGGCAGACCTCTGTAAAATATGGGCCGAGGGAAGCCATTTTCGATAGGCGTCTGATTTAGCACTATAGCATAAGTGTTGAAAATTTGGTGGTTGTGTCTCAAGCGGTTTTGCCTAAAATGCGGTAACGGACGGACGGACGTACGAACGTACATGGCGACGACAATACCCCGAGGCCAAAATGGCCGAGGGGTAAAAATTGGCTGATCCGGTCGGAATTTGAACTCGCGACCTCTCAACCAACACGGCGCTGAATTGTCCAATTCACTGGAAGCCGGAATGTAACAGTGAATACTCTCATAGTCCGTTTGGATTGATTTATGTATGGTAGAGTAATATGGAAGAATATGAATGAAAGTCCGATTCTTCTTGCAATACCCTGGAATAACACAAGAAGAATAATGGAGAGCCAGTACTCGAGAAAACCCACGCCTCACAAAAGTAATTATATCGGTCACATATACCGTGTATATACCGATACCCTATTCACAAATTCACTTTTACGGTTGGGTACATGCATATACATTGGATATATTTAATAGTAGTTTATATTTCGTTTTCTGGATTGTTGAATCGGAGTAGATTGCGAAGGCCTTAGATATTGTGTGGAAATTTAGCCTTATGCTTTAAGACAACTGACCAAATTCGTTTTCCCAAATACCGAAGACCTATTCAGTAATTTTGCATTCCGGGATCCGTTATATTTCTTCCACCAAATCGTTGCCTGCATTCCTCTGTGTGGCTGACAGTAAACTAGTACTGTACGACACAATCGTTTTCGCCCACGCTAAATTCACTGCACCATGTTATGACTGTTGATTCGGCCAGGACACAGTGTTGCTGTTTTAAATTAGCGATTGACTGTGTTATGTAGCGATCCGAGAGGCAAATTACATCTGACAAGATTTGTTCCCTCTGTATTTGGGGTGGCTCGACGTGGCGATTGGTGTTTCCGACGATTGCATTGTATAGGGTTCCACTCTCTGGTTTCTTCCGAAAAATACATTGCAATGGACGAGAGAAGTGAAGTATTCGTTGCTTCAAAATTTTTGCGTGGAAGCTGAAATAAACAAGTGACCGCAAACACAGCGGAGAAACACTAAATATACAACTTTTATAGAACTACTTGACTAGCTATAGCATTCAACGCAAGGAATATTTTTCGCAATATCATATAAGAAATAGGAGGAAAGGATTCTTTTGTTGTCTCCAAACCAATCATGCTACAATCTGGAAATTTTATACGCAAACAAATATGTATTATGTCTTAATAATACAGGAAAGTAGTGTGGCTGGACGTGTAGTTATACAGTGATATGTAAAAAGTAAGTTACTGTTACGTCAAGTGATGATCTACATTCATAGATAAATTTCAAGTTCAATTGCTCACAATTTTTTTCATTTTGTGGCCCTGTAATTGCAAAGGGCAATGGTCATAACTCCAGAGTTAAGGTCAAGTTGAACAATCAGTGATCTGTGTTAAATTACAGATGCCTACACGATATTGTTTTGCAAAAAAGTCACATATAACACTTTTTCCATTAGGTTACACTATTAAGATCACATGAGATCATTTTGTGGTTAACGCCAAAATAAAGACAATACAGTGTTTAATATTGTGTCATTGTTTTAAGTCTGCCAGTGTGTTAGTTTTTCAGAAAACGGAATCCGCAGTTCCGATTTTTGCATGATTATTGCTTTCAAGGTCAAGACCAAGGCCGATTTATTATACTTGCGATTAACCTATGATGTCATGTTGATCAAGAAACATAATTTGCATTTTCATTGCTCAAGCCTATCAAGTTTTAACTCCCATACTTGCCTTCTTCAGTCATCTAATTCTTCATAAATCTTCGAAAAATCGATCAGTAGCTCCTGTCCTTAGAACATCACGCTTTTGAAAATGACATGGGACATAACTACTCGTTCTTTCGTTCGTATTGACTGGATACGGCATACACCAGGGATGAGACCCCTAAACCTGCTTTCGTGACCTACTTATTTCATCGACTCTTTTTGTTGGCAATTCCGTCCAATACTTACATTCTAAATTTCAATTAGATCCTCTAATTCGTTTGGTGAATATTCGCAAACATAATTTTAAATTTACTGTCCCATTAGGTCGAGGTCAGTTGTGCAGATAATATCCTACAAATGAATATCTAAACATGTGCCCAAAATCTAGGTTCTAATGCAATTTTCTGTCGTTTCGCTGCAGACAGCATTCGAATACCATAATAATAATAATAAATAGAATAACGGTAAGATATTTCATTTGAAATGGGAAGACCTAATGATAATACACGGTATTCACAAACCTCATCATTTTGATAGGTCAAAAGCATCTACCTTGGTGTCGAGGACAATAACAGGGTTAAGCAAAACATAAACGCATATACATATTTAAATGATAGATATAGATACTAAGAGATGTAAGATTTTAAACATGTTGGGTGAAAATAGTATAACATGCATTTTCTTATAAAATTGCCTTTGAAATTGCTTGTAGCAGACTGTTTTAAAGATGTTCAGTTGGTCCATTTACCCAGAGAGACCTCTTAAACAGTACTGTCCTTGCAAATGGTAAATTTAAAAGCAATCCTTGGCCAGCATACCGTAGATTTCTTGTTGGTTTGTACAATCAACAAACAAGAACAAATGTATTCAATCTAAAACGATAAGAGACGAGTTCATCTTTTTGTACAAATCTGCCCATCGAACTGTAAACATCATCCCCATACAGACAATGTTGTAACACTGTTTTCTGGCATGGAAAGTTAAACACGATTTGATTCGCGCTAAAAGAAATAATTCACTTTTTAGATTGCTAATAACTGTATTTACGTAACTAAACAAGTTCAAGTCAGCATCAACGATAATGACGTTTCACAGTTTCTATGTCGGTGTTTGCAATAGTCGGAGGGTATGTGATGGCGAGTGGTTTATCCAATTTTTTTTTATTATTGTTAATTGCCAGCTTGTTATTGTGGTAGCTTATCGTTTCACGTGCTCCAATTTAAAATGTCGACGTTGAACTTGAATTCAACTTCTGTTAGGGTTTTGTCACATGTGTGAGGTGTTGTGTCATCAACAATTGGAACTACGTCACAACGTCTTCTTCCTGCCGCTGATACCTAAAGTTTTAGAATCAAGGACACTTTATTCAATACATTTTAAACTTCAAATTAGTCCCTCGCTTTAAATTATTCAGTTTCGTACTGGAAATGACTTTGTTAAGTTTTAACGTATTTAGCCGTATGAACTCAAGTGCTTTGAGATCAACAGGTTGTTCATTTGAACAGACTAAATCAAAGCGTGACTGATATACATCATTCTCAAGATAACTATTTCACAATGAAAATCATATGGATTAAGTATAGTGATCAGAGATACGGATTTACTATTGTTGGATCATCATGTCTTACCGGCATCATTGAAAACTGTTGACCTTTTCTCTTTTCAGGGATCTAGGCTATGTTTATGAACGATGATTGTTTTTCTTGAAATTGTGCTAATGCTGTTATATGAATTATGACTGGATTATGGACGCGGAAATTCTTTAATAGACGACGGCTGAATATTGAATGGCAGACTAGACACTTGTATTGTATCTAAGACTCCACCAAGCTAAGACATTGGAGACAGGTCTTTGGTCTGATATACGTGCTTGCAGATTGGGTGTGTAAAACAGGAATAAACACAAGTTGGTTTTATTTCAAGAGAAGGCTAACATCATGTTCATAGGACTTTCCATGCGGAGTATTACCAGTGAAAGAATGACCGTAGTGCGCATACTCACGTCTCTGGCAAGTGTTTCCATTCCAGCCCCTTGCGCATGAACCACCACAGCCAGTCTGAGGATCGCAGGTAACACCTGGGGCACAGTGACAGTCATACTGACACCGCGGACCATATTGATTCGGCGAACAGGTCTGTCCTGAAACAAGACGAGATCAACCTCAGGAAAATTATCTTCAAATATGCCTAGGCGATTGAATCTGGGTATTGGTATATTTTTGCCGTAGACGGATTAATATTACTGGTCAATCTATAATAAACATCATTTCGACGGGTTCGATCCTCCGGCGAAGTCACTCATAGTTCTCACAATCCGAGTGATATTTGCCCAATATAAAATCAAATTAACCTAGAAATAAAGAAATATGAAATAATAAAAAAATAATATTGAAAATGATTCGGTTAATATTTTCACTTGTAGGTATAGTGGCCCAGTACTCTTGTTTGACTTTGGGGTTATTATAATTGACGAGACTAAGCTCGATTGACATTCCCATTGACATACCTATAAAATATATGTAAAGATGTTATTCCCTAGTTTTTTTTCTTCAGTAAGCGGTGGAAAAATTTGATTAATCGGATTTGCGGATATAAATTCCATTTAAAGCAATGACGTAGTCTATTTTGTTCGTACACAATTAATCGTCATATTTGGGATACTCGGGGTTAGCTATATACTATCTCTCTGTGAAAAATGCAATGCACATAATTTTGCACGTTGATACATTATTTTTGAACTTCTAACTGTTTTGCTTGATGATGGGGAATTTCGCAGCATAAACTGGTTAATCATTTAAATAAATTAACGCTATCTTCAAGTCTCATGCACAGAAGTATTATGGAGAAATTCAAATGTTTATCAAGTGTACACCAACGTAAATGGACACATCTACTACCTCAGGGAACTTATTTGTCAAAGGCAAGGTTCATTTATCATTAGTTTTGCCATTGGTTCATGTTCAGCTTCTCTGTATATCTTTTCTTGATACGTTGAGAGAAGAAGTTTTCGATACAGTCAAAATGCTTACCTTAAGGAATGCCTTGAAAGAATATGTTGAATCTATCGCGTATCGATACGCCTTCAACCTGATGTTGGACGTGTTTGCCTTAAATTCATGTATAGTCTTGGGGAACGTGCATGCCTGAACTGACATTTGATGTGAAATGAATGATGTATATCTGAATTAGGAATAATCCTCAATCTACATGATATGAAACGTGAACATGTGATCCTGTTTCAGAAAACTCCCGTTGAGCTTGAGTTTGGCAAATATGCACTTAGGGCTATAAAATGTATTACAATTCAGCAAAAAGACATGCACAAAACGTGAGCTTCTTGAGGAAATTGCAGAAGAATATTGTTTAGTCGACATTTTTGATGCCCATCCTTGGGCAGGGAGTGGGCGGGGTACACTCGTCGTGATGGTTACATGGAGTGAGGCTGGGAATAGTCACCTCTCTAGCAGTGCAAACGAATAATCCTTTAGAACTTCGGCAGCATATTTTTGAGGGTTGTTCAAACTGTAATTTGCTAACATTTCAACATGATACCTTAACTTGCAGGGGAGATTCGAACTTTACTCCCTGATGTGGAACTGTGCCACTTTTTGAACAGCTAGGTGACAAGATACATGATCAGGGTATCGGTAGTAAAGAGGGTGTATTGTACACCTTTGTCAAGGAGCCATGCGTCAGTGCGTCCATCTATGCGTGCGTTCGTACCCTCGGGTATTAATATGAGAGGAGCCGTGCATGATTGTGTGCGTTCTCACCCCTGGATAGGAATGTTGTCTTCGAAATGGTGCCCTTTAGCCGTAGAGTTGATGAGAAAGGTGTAGTCGGTAGGACTGCTAATATACTAATATATAAACGACCCCGAACAGTTGGTCATGGGGCTGTCCTGAAATTTCTATGATCTTTCTGAATTTTAACCAAAGAATGCTTCTTTTACGGCTGATCGGATTTGTACCTCGGAAGGTTTGTATATTTTTTTGAAATGTATATCAGCAAAAAATTAGACCCGCAAAAAGCACTTGTAATGGCAACTCCTGAGCCAGATCTAGACTTTTGAAGTGCGTTTAAAACCTCGAGCATTCCTCATTCACTCGTGCCTATAACAATGATAGATCGTCAAAATTGATGTCAGGTGAACATAGCCACCCCTTTCGAAATAGTTTTCATGATAGTTATATTATGCGCTAAAATCGTTTTTTATATGTATTTTTGGTTTAAGCATGAGCGACATGATATACATGCTACATATATGATTTTAACTATAAACTTGCTCAAATTCTTTTATATTACAACAGGTCATGTTGTCTACTGAAGCAGTACTCTATTCATGAATGTGTTTGCAATGTATTATAAATCCATTCCTATGACATCCTACGCGCCTATTATAATTTTAAAAAATTCGGTGTATTTGACCGATTTGGCGATTCTATTTCGTATTAACATTGGGGAGGTCGCAGTGACACGGGTTGAATCGCACATTTCTCTGTGTTCAATTTGATTTTCATTTAAATCTAAATAACCACGAGAACAAACTGTGCAACAAGAGAAAATGTAAACTGTTTTTCTTTAACTAAATTAGACTGTTTCTACCTGTATTATCACATACAGCCAGCCTGTCGAGGGTGGTACAATCAAACCCGATCCCACGTTCGCCCTTCTTGATATATTGTTAACAAATTGGGCTGACATTGGCTGTGGGTAATTTGAGTAAGAATAATTTCGTATGGACTGGATAACTCAAACGCTCAGCTGAGGATTCGTGTAGTTTTAAACGTCTCCATTCCAGGATCAAAGAACTTTCTTTCTTCTCACTTAGCTCGAATGCTCAGCTGGAATAACAGTATAATTTTGGCCCAGTGCAAGACAACACAAAACTTGGCCGCAATATTGGACACTTCTATCATAAATAATGGGTGTGCTTCACCTCACAGCAATGCTGCCAGCCTTCTTAGAGAATCAGTGATAATTCGGACCCTATTTACATATCAATGGGCGAGTCGCACATCTCGGGTGAAAAAGGGGTTTATCTGACCAACTGCATGAAAAATTGCCAGCGAAAAGTGGTCAAAATGGGAACGTTCTGAAAAGTCAAAGTGGCTGATAACCCCACCCTGGCTCATTCTCACAATCTAGTAAGTTCATTCTAGTCATTCTATCGCAAAACAATGTTAACACCAATATTTTCAAAACCGATAAAATAAACTTTGTACGAGTCTTTGCTATAATTGCTTTCAAAGGACAAATGTAACTATTTTCATTAGGAATGGACATAAGCGTCCCAGAGTTTTTTAAACGAACTATGATAGAGATATCAAAATTAATACACGATAATAGATCAAAACGATCACGGTGAAGCGGTCCGTCATTTTGGGTCTTCCGTGAAAATAGGCGCAGCATATAATTCTGGAATTAGCTCGACAAATAATTCGAAAGTAGCCAATTTTTGGAGTGGCGAGTTTCATCGCTGAATCGCGAATAATTAGGGAAATTGCCGTATTACTTATTACACTGGTCTGGTGCAACTACTTGTTGATTACTGCATCATAGTTGGCAACTGTGCGAAACATGATCAAGTTCAGACCCACATAATTATTAAATCGTTTTAGATGGTCGATTCTGGATATGAAACACCCAACAGATGTAGCTTCAGTAGAAGTATTCAGGAAATTACATTGGCTGCCATTTGACAAGAAGATACAATGGCCAAATGCTGCTGCATGTGGGATATAAATCACGGACATCCTCACGATAACGTGAGGCAGCTGATTACCACGTACATATCAGAGCTACAAGGAGTGTGGAGCAATAGAAAGTGCAAATAAATAAAACAAATGCGGAAAAGTGTATATTTTATTTGGAATACTCGGCGATTGGAACCTTTTATTCACTCTCTCTCTCCTCGACTTTATGACAAAAGAGATAATTACAATTTCGACATCGTAAACTATCCCTTTCAGGACAGTGATATTCCCGTGGGACCTTCATATGGCTGGTGTATACATATCTCTCCTAGTAGCATTTGCTAGATCCTGTGTTAAATGTAACGATTTTGTTCAATGTTACAAAACATTATTGCAGCAACTTGGGATATACCAACAAGCGCCTCCACTCAAAGTTTCTCAAATTTGGCGATGCATCTCGCGTGCTGATAGCAAAATACGAGCGTAGCGTGCAAGATTTATGGCGTTGCGTTTACTCTGGAAGATATATTTAACAATCACAAAACGTTTCTCAGGGAAAGAGGTATTTGTCTTCCAACCAAACATAACGATATACCGAAAGTATACTGGACTCCCAAAATGCATAAATCACCATACAAAGCTAGATTCATAGTTGGTTCTAAAAGCTGCACCACCAAGCTTTTTTGAACCCTGTTGACGAGGGCCCTTCAGCAGGTAAAAGCATTTTGGGAAAGGTATTAAAACTCTGGCGTTGACTGTATGTGGATATTGAAAAAATGTCTTACGGAAGAACTTGATGCTAAAGGCCACATACCGTACAGACATGTATCCACATGAGATTTCTCGACTCGCTATACTACACCCCCTCATCATGACCTTATTGACCTCTAAGTTCATTAATTTAATAGTATCTGTGTTCAAGAAAACTGATCGTACATATATTAATGTTGGAAGCCATAAAGCATTCTTTAGCCCTACTACATACAATACATGACATTCATGAGATGTTTCTTCGTTTATAGAGTTGTTTGAATTTCTCATTAAAAATATCTATGTGAAATTTGGCAACACAATATATCAATAGCATATAGGTATTCCAATGGGTACTATTGTCTGACCCCTATTGTCTGACCTATATCTGTTCTCTTGTGAATATGACTATATGCAGGCGCTTTCAAAAACCGATCCATTAAAAGTTCGTTACTTCTCATTCACCAAACGCTATATAGACGATCTTCTCGCTGTGGATAATCGCTATATAAATGACGCAGTAAAGGATATATATCCACCTTAAATGAATTTGAAGGAAACCACAGATAACCCTATAGGTACATCATATTTAAACCTATATCTTTATAAAAATGAAGCGGGCCTTCTCTCTCGTCGACTGTATGACAAAAGAGATGATTACAATTTCGACATCGTACACTATCCCTTTCTGGACAGTAATATTCCAGTGGGACCTGCATATGGCATAACATATCACGCCTAGTAGCATTTGCTAGATCCTGTAATAAATGTGACGATTTTAATCAACGTCACAAAACATTGTCGCAGAAACTTATAAAACAGGGCTACACCATCAAGCGCCTCAACTCAAAGTTTCTCAAATTTGGCGATACATATGGTATGCTGATAGCAAAATACGAGCGTAGCGGGCAAGATCTATGGCGTTACGTTTCGTAACTTGTGTCTAATTCCGCTTAACCCGGGGCTAGGGGCCGTATGAACCCATGTACTTCAAGATCCTCATGGTACTCATATGAACAGTCACAATCAAAGCGTGACTGAGATACATTATTCTTTAGATGACGACTTTACAACGAATATTATGGATTCAGAAGATTGATAAGCGATACGGATTTGATATTTTTGGGGCATCATGATGTCTTGCCGGCATCAATGAAAAATGTTGCCCGCTTCTCTCTTGCAGGAAACTAGCCTATGTTTATGTATTCTATGATTGTCTTTTTGAATTTGGTGTTAATACTGTTATATGGAATATGGAATAGGTCTTTGGATTATGGACGCGGATATTCTCTAATGGACGAAGGGTGAATTATGAATGACGGACAAGGCGTTTGTAATCGTAACGTGTCTAATTTCGCTTATCCCGGGGCTAGAGGCCGTATGAACTCGTGTACTTCATGATCCTCATGGTGCTCATATGAACAGACACGATCAAAGCGTGACTGAGATCATTCTCTAGATAACGACTTTACAACGAATATTATGGAGTAAGAATACTGATTAAATACGGATTTGATACTTTTTTAACATCATGGTGTCTTGTCGGCATCATTGAAAACTGTTGCCCGCTTCTCTCTTGCAGGAAACTAGCCTATGTTTATGTATTCTATGATTGTCTTTTTGAATTTGATGTTAATACTGTAGGTCATTCGATTATGGACGCGGATATTCTCTAATGGACGACGGCTGAATTATGAATGACTGACCAGACGCTTGTAATGATCTAGTGCATATACAAGGCTCATTCTGATTAGTCCAATTGCTTGGCGGCCATCTTGAATTTAGTAATACACCTTTAAATATCTTGTCCGAAACTACTGGACCGGATAACTTGAAACTTTGGATATAACATCTATGGGTAAGGGATCTCAAAGTGGTCCGATTTTGAACTAATCTGTTTGGATGATATAATATGATACGGCGATCACGAATATGGATAAATTTTGCTCCTAGATCACGTGGTTTGGCCGTCATTTTTAATTTTGTGAAAAAAAATTCAAGTTTAGCAAGGGCATATTCTCTGGAAACCTGATGGGTATTGATTTCTAGGCTGCTGCGATATATCAGGGATGCCATGCTATGTTGCCATGAAAGCAAACCCAGTTGATTGGCTGAACGGTTTGGTGGCCATCTTGGATTTAGCTCAAAACCTTTAAGATCAAATGCTCCAAATCTACAGAACCAAATGACATCAAACTTCGAATATATCAGTTATGGGAAGGGCCTTCAAACTGACCTGGTGAATAGTTGATCGAATGCATAGATTTTAAGATTGTGAGAGATGCTTTTTATCGAGCGACTACTTTGGACGATCTTTTCAGTCGGGTCAGGGAGGATTGCATCTTGGGTTATTTGAGAGAAATCGGGCTGTTATATGAGTTTTAATGCATTGGATTATTAAGTTAGTGACTTCAGTATTTAGAATTTTGTTTGATCATCGCTCTATAGCTGAAATATTGCTAAACGCGACATTAAACCTTAATACTCTCTCTCTCTCTTGATTGTTCATTCGAAATTGGCACCATTGTTCTATCAAATTTGCTCAAATTTCAAAAGTCGGGTTTCGAAAGTAAAAATGACTAGATATATGTTAGTTGACGTGGTGAAATGAATGAAATGACTGCGGAAATACCCCCAAATACCCACATATGCCCTAATTGGGCAATTCGGCAAATTGCGAATTTCAAAGTATCTGGAATCAACCCAAATTTCAGGGCATAACAGCATGCCCACATTAATAATCAGTGTTCAGTCCCTCGGTTTATGCCGATCCTGATCCTGATCGGATTGATGATGCAGGTATTGCCTTTCATATTGCGTGAGATAAGAAAAACTTAACATTAACTTTAAAAATACACATACCGTTCGTAGAAGAGATAGACATCAAGCTAACGCAGACCAGGGAGCAAATTACACCGTGAGTCCACTCCATACCCCACTGCGGCTTCGGCTGTACACGCACTAACTGGTTCACGGGAGTTTTGACTGTGCTAATCCGCGTCATCCACACAACTCTTGTGGGTCGGGGTCACTGCCTGTACTAATAGTACCCTTCAAAATGAATTATGGGTGTACGCCTTTCACGGTGGTTGAGGTAATACTTAAAAAAATCTCACCTGAGAATCAATAGTAAACTCCAAGTTTGTTATAAAATACCAACGGATAATATATCACTTAACATACACAATCTTTTCATTTAGGTAGAACCTAATATTTGTGGGAGAAAATGAGAAAACATAGTATATCATACGCGGGCTTACATATCGGGAATTGAACTCGCATGCTCGCTCAATCGAGGTGGGAAATACATCTGGTATGAAAGAAGCGTTATTCCTCTGAGAATGCCCCTTTAATCCAAGCAATGATTGCTATCCTTACACGTTAAATACATCTCTGTTGCTTGCGTATCTTTAATATAATAGAAGAATCTGTTATTTTAACAGGAGATTGTTTTAAAATAACAGAATAATCACGTTGAAATAACAGAATGTTTGTATCGAAATGGCAAAATTTTATGATGTTATCACTTTATTCTGGTGAACAATTTGCATACATTGGGATACAAACGCTGTTGGTATATGATATTGCGGAATTTCACATAGTGTTAATGATAAATTCGAGCCATTCCATACACAAAGAAACAACCCAAGAATGGTAACCTTTACGTGAAGTGGAGTGCAGGTCTTCCGACATTAACATATCAATACTACATGCATGTGTAATTAAACCCCATTGAAATGTCATGCAATTAATGAAAATCCCTTTAAAATGGCCATTAATTATTACTACAATTTGTTAATGGAGAAATTCTTAATGCCATTAAAAAGACAATTTGAAAACTTAATGGTGAGCAGATTTCCAGCATTGAAAAGCGAATCAGTTATGTGGAATAAAAACTTACTACTCATTAAAAAATAAACGACCATAAATTTTGTGATAGATGTCAAAATAAGAGGATCGGTGAAAAGCATATAGCTTTTAATGCCATTAATTTGTAACCATAATTTTAATGAGAAGAAATTCTATGACAATTACAATGACATTTTAAAGACATATCAATGGCTTGCATGATATTAACCGATTTGTAATGTTTTCGATGAATTTATCGGGAATTACACCCCATTAATATGTGTGCAAATAATGGGCTTTTAATGGGATTTTAACCTAAACAATGAACAGCATCTAGCGATGCTATATGTGTTTGTCAGTTTCTTCTTTCTTCTGCTTCTTCCGCTTCCTCCACTTCTTTTTCCCCCAACTTTTCTTTTCCATAAGATAACATTTGAATGCTTATATGCAAATTTACCTTTTGCTCAATCTTTACCGTCGGATAACTTCCGAATGCTTCGGTCAGTCAACTTCAAATTTGGTGTGCATAGTGCTCTTGTGTAGGGGAAGACACCTATTGGTTTTAAGTTTCGTCCGAAACCGGATACTTGTGGGTTTTTTTTTCTACAATTTCTGTTATATGCAAAATTTCCATCTGAACCCGTGGTAAAGTGTTTGCCTCTGTTTGGGTACCAAATATATATTCTCATTTGCACAGAAAGCACATCAGTGATTGGTTCACACTTTATCGTCGCTACATAGCTGAAATATTGTGAACGCGACGTTAAACCTTAATTCTCTCTCTCCCTCTCTCTTCCTGGTTCACAGTGCACTTCCTGGTTCACTATTTTGACTGTCAAAATAGTCTGAAGTCATTTTCATCTAAAGTGCATTCGGTTCCTTGTTTACAGCCAGGCCATTCAATTGTGTACAGTATTGTGATTTTAGGCCCTGGAACATGTAAACGTATATTCATTTCTCCCACAAACGAATTAAACAGAGACAGCGGCCCTGCAGATTTTAAAGCCACTGACATAGATACCTGGCGACAATGTTAGAATTTAATTTCCGGACAATAATTCATGAAAAACTGAATAGATTTTCAACGAGCCTGTAGCTTTAGCTGTGGAAAGCTCAATATGGAGATTAAAATGATGTTTGTGTATGTTCCTTTTCCTGCCCCTTTTCTTCTCCCTGTCCAAAAAAGTTGTTTTTGACTTAGAAAATTGTTCCTGGCCGGAGCTTCTCGGCCCCATGCTATGTCACCTGAACTAGGTCCCGCCCGAACCTCCCCCCTTCTAATTCTCATATATTCTGGGAGACTATATGATGCTACACTTATTCAACCTATGTAATACCCTCGGGAGGATGGCTCCACCCCTGACATCCAACTGTCACAGATGATTCTCAGCCTCATGTGATACTAACCTAACTACGGCATGAGATGCACTGTACATTGTTTATACACACACATGCCGAATCACCTACAATATATTCCTCCATGGTAATAACTAATAGGTTGATGCCATTATTTTATTTCAGAAGTCAAACATGAAATAATCGGCAGGGGTTCCCACAGTACTGAACCCCTGGTTTTGTTGAATTTCGTGTCGCCTAGAATGAAGGACACCATTTCCTTCAATTTTGCTGTCAAATCCTTCCATTCCATATCATATGATTTACGCTAAAGTATAATATAAAATAACTGGCGGTAGAATCCCCGCAGTGCCGAATCCATGTTAGTTTTGAATTTCGTGTCGCCTATCAAATCACTCTATTCCACAACATATAATTTACACTAAAGCTTTTGCATGAACCATTTGTGTCCGCACATGTAACTTACTATATTAAAAATGAGTTCCTAAAGTTTGGCTGCACACTGTGCATATGATCAATTTCTTTAACTGAATTGAATTCAACCTTGTGGTTCTTCAGTGTAAAAGCTGATGGCATATGCAGTTGTCATTATGGTCGTCTCATGGGCAGGGAGTTTTCTATGGCCTTCATGTCCGCATATCTACCACTACCCTCAAGGAGAGCCTTTCCCAACCCCCAGGGAGCTCAGCCACACCCTCTATCTCTTAGCAGAAAGTTGAAATTGTGTTTAGTCTGCAATGTTGGTATAATTCTGCCGCCTCTCAATGAATTTCAACCCAAAATGGGCCCAATTTATCAGGCACACACCCATGTTTTCGAAGTTGGTGAGTGGGTCCCCTGCCTAACG
>JAVTVY010043042.1:0-17885 GCA_036873755.1 Hanleya hanleyi | reverse complement strand
CACGAGCAGTTATCTCTACCGTTGCCTCGGCCCTTGACATCAAAGACTGCCCGCTCAGATATGATCGGTGATTTCTTAATTTGTCACCAGTAGCAGAAATACATCTGGGGCACCTATACGGTGATTTTTACAAACGTCACCAGTATCATTAGTTTAAGGGGACGATGAAAGTGGTGACCATAAGGAAAATCAGCTGTATGGATTACTGTCAAAACGGAACACACAATACCGCTAGTGGTGATGTTTTCTTTAAATCATCGACGGGGCAAGTCACTAGTGATTTTTTGGCACTTTGTCACCACAGCCTTCACAGTGTACTGTATATATGCTTAAGATTTTTACTGAAATGTCCCTGGTATGCTTTATAATAAGGTTATAAATATATCATAACGAGAATTCACTCAATTAAAATTCACAGCCAGTGAAACAGCTGGGCAGTTGTAAAGAAAGTGTGTGGGTGTGAGAGAGCCTTTAACTTTCACTAATGATATAAATTATGTAAACAGTACTCAATTTATATGTTCATCCCCGAAGCGAACACACACTTATAAAAGACTGGTAACGATTTATTATTAAACTATCAATAAATTTACTATTAAACTATCAGTTAATATTTTACACTGTCATAATGGACATTACATGTTATACTAACACAGCAAATACTTGATCAATTAATCCTTGGCACACAACGATTCATGTGGGCATTGCGGTGGTTGAACTATTTGTCAACTATTTATCAGAATGTGTTCACACTTCCAAATACCAATGATTTCAACATATCTAGTTCTGCTATCCATTATATTCTGTGTTTTTACACCGGTTACTGTCTGTCTCACAATTTCGAGGGAACGTGATTTTCAGCAACATATCTCACAGCTGTAAAATTTTGTGCATCATCTGATTTGTGCATTTTTATTCTGAATTTCATAAAAATCCAAACTAATATGATCCACAAAATTTGAAATATTTTAGAGACAGACTGGAATTTATCACCTTATTAAGGTTATTGATTCTTTATTAAAAATAAATTACTCTCACCGGAACTATAATAGATATATAGTACCCGTACTACAAAGAGACCATGCATGCTTGTATAGGCCATATAATCATGCAGTTTCCAGCTAAACGGCTGTTTAAATGTCAATTTCGTGTGTAATATTCTCGTTGAAAATAATGTAGAATTGTCGGATCTTGATAAATGGTCACCATACAGGTTTCAGCGATTTCGAAAACATGGTCAAACAACTGGAAACCACCGGACTTTCATTATAGCACAATGCTGTGCTGCTACCACGCCGTGGTTGCCATGCCTGTTGTCTGACAGGGTAGGTAACTCTAACTTCCGGCATGTTTGCAAGACATTAACTTGAGCATGTACGATCATCGATTTGGTCTCTCAGCCAAAATAAAATAATAGTAAATGAAATTTATTCGAGGAATTAATCATAAAATAAATAATATTAACGTGTAAACCACGAACGGGTGATACAATCCTATCGGTTTACGATTGAAAGTAGTTGGATCACTCCACGGCACGTCTGCGAACTATGGCTCGAGTAAACACCTGTAACACGTCCAATTTCAAGATAACTGCTCCCATGATAACTGAATTCATATATCCGACGGCGCTGCGGGGAAATAACTTTAATTTATTTTACAATTTCAGCAAGCTCATCGTCTTATACGAAACTTTTGTCGATATCAATGGCCAGCTCCAAAAAGTAAAGATCACACGGGGAATCCCCCATACGTAAAAGCAATGAAATTTAGCATCGGCCTGGATATATATAAGTGCCGCAAATCACTTTTTTCAACCAATCGCGTTGCATTCGGTTACCCCGTACTGTGGAACAACGTGACTGATGTTTAATCCAGATATAGACACGCAAAGAGACATTAATTGGCCATTGAATATGATTATTCAGTCGAGAAATATAGGATAAAAGGACCAAGTTAATATTATCATGCAATCCGTGGTAACTCGCTTAGTGGTTGAGATAACTGATTGAAAGTGAACTGGGCAATTGGAATTGAGCAGTACTCTCTCTCATATTGGTCAATTCCCGATTTCTTAAACAAAAGGCGAAATACGTCTTTTCGTTCCATATATGGGCATTTGATGTTTCGGAGAAAGTTTGGAGAAACACTAAGAAATTAATTACCGAAAAGCCTGGCGCTATCTCCCATCAGCTGTCTCGCGCATAAGAATATATGAAATATAACTGCCAAGCGCAAATCCTTAAAAAAAATCGAGAAAGTGCCTAGAGGGTTAACCCACAACTGATATTTCAAACACTCTCCCCTCCATCTGCCTTGTTGAAAGATTCCAATGTCCCCGAGGTATATACAGATGCAGAGGGGTGACTGATATACGTGGAACATAAGGTAAAATATATAACTTTATCGAATCGGCAAAGCATGAATAAAAGCAAATTTCCTGTAGGTATTAAGGAATTAAATATTCTTCCTATCTCCAGCTCTATTAAATACTCATATCCTAACCAAGAGAAGCAACTTTTTGGAGTTCGTGACAAAAGTAAATCCATATCATAGTTAAACCCCGACTTTATGTCATCGCATGCATGAAATCGAACGATATTGATGTCCAGCAAATATTTGAAAAACGCAAATTCTCATGGGCGGGGCCACCTTCAAACAAACCCGCACACAATGGCTTGGAGAAATATCAACATAACTTTGAAAATAGAGACTTGCGTTTTGTGACATTTTCAAATATCATATACGAATTTATCTCCTATTTTCCAACTAGCCGGTCTCCACTTATTGACCAATCCAAAAACCAGGTTATGCTATCATCCTAATATATTTTGGGGGTAACTTTTGCAAACGGTCACCTACGATGACTTAGTTCCTTTTTTTCCTATAAAATATGAATTCACATATCTGTAGACTTACGTTTAGCGGAACTATCAAGCCCGAGTCCAACGTTGATAGTCTATGCGAAATCATTGTTAGTTCCTTCCTGAAACAAATGTTTACTTCACATTTATCACAACAGCTGCAAGGGAAATATTAATTGGAGATATGAAAAATGATACAGGATTTGCACAGCGGTGCTTCCCTTGTGCACATATTTTCGAGTTGTAGAGACAGTTTTCGCAATTAGCTAATGCTGGAAAGATTATATAGTCCGTGAGCCAACAACAGGTTCACATCCATCCCTGCACAATTTTGCCGACTATGTTTCTCTGAAAGCCTATCATATGCCAAGTTGAAAACCCCTTGTTTGCAATCTGGACATGGGGGCGTTTGGAATTGATGGGACTTTAGAAAACTGGCATTGTGATATGAAAATCGATTTCTGAAATGGTAGTATGGATAGAAAAGCACCATGTGACCTGTTATAATACTTCAAACTGTGGCATACTTGGTATTTTTGAAAAGATTATGTAATGCACTATAAGACATTTACACATGTTTGAACCAATTATGATACCATAATGACATCATAATATGACAATATTGTTGAAAATGACAGTTTCGCCTTCCTCTAAACTTTAAGATCAATATCATAAGTAGTCACATTGTTTTTGCTAAAATCACATATAAATGTAATGGGTATGCATTACTGATGATCAGATTCAGAGGTCAGCTTTTTATCTTCGTGAAAACATATTCAGGTTATGTCAGCATAATGTAACGTGGTCGAATTGCTAAGTACAAGAACACAATTTTTGAAATGGGGGTATACATAGTGAAAATGTCATATGTGAATATTTATATGACTTGAAACTATGGCATATTTGATTTTTTGGAAAGGCTATATAATGTACTAATGACTTTATCACATTCAAACATGTTTATTGCGATTATGTCATAATAACGTCATGACAACGTCATAATGTAATAACATTGTTAAAAATGACATTTTCGCCCTCGATCGGAATTTTATGGAATATTCTTCGGAATATTATGAATAATCACATATATTTTCAGCTCAAATCATGCATTACCGGTAATCGGAGATCATTCTTTGTCCACGTGAAGTTCAGGGGTTGTCAGAATAATGTAATTTTGTTCGAATTTTCCAAGCATTGCTGGAATGGGAATATAGATAGACAAAACACCATGTGACTAGTAAATGTGTTTCAAAATGTGGTATATATGATACCTTGAGGAAGGCTAGATAATGCACTAAATGAATATGTGATATTAAAGTACGCGTGAGGTGATTATGACTGCATCATGATGTCATAATGTGTCAACTTTGTTCAAAATGATATGTTCGCCTTCCGCTGAATTGTATGCGCAATATCATAAATAATCGAATTAGTTTTGTTCAGAGCACCAGGAAATGTATTTGACATGCAAATCTGATGATCGAGATCGCTGTTTGTTTCCATGAAAAAATGATTTAGGATCCGTCAGCATAATGAAATGTGGTCAAATTTCTAAACACGAACACAATTCCGGAATGGGGTACAGATAGAAAAGTACCATGTGAGTTGATATTATACTTCAAAATATAGCAAATTTTGGTAGTTTCGGAAAGGTTGTATATTGCACTGAATGATTATATCACATGTAAACATGTTTGGGGTGATGCCAAGATGACACCATAATGTCGCACCGTTGTTCGAAATGACAAAATTCGTTCCTATGATATTGATGATCAAAAACAATTATCAACATATTTTTACCAAAGTCACCGTGAACTGTATTGGATATGTATTACTGATGATCTGAGATCATATTTTGTCTTACGCCAGCGTAATATGAAGGGTCCATATCTCAAGCACTATGACAATTTTTGTCATGGAGATAGAGTAATGAAATGCATTAAACCGTCGGTCACGATGTTGAAAATCAGGGATTCGGACATATAGTGACGATAGCGTCGATAGCTGGACATGTGTGCCATGTAATATTTGGTTTCTATGCATAAAAAGACCCTAACACATATTTGACACCGAAATGGCATGAGTATGACATCATATTATAATAATTTTAACAGCAATACACATCCCAATTTTCTGTCTGCCTCTTAAATTGTATTATCACTGAAATGCAAATTGACCTGAAGCAAAATATTCTGCCTTAAATGAAGTGAAAATAAAGAAGAGACTGTATACAATTATTGGGATCACCGCGGTTATCTTTCTGTAAATAGAAATAGTTTTTTTAATGTCGTGCTTTAACTCCAAACAGAGATCGATTGCATGGCGCGTGTGACTTCGTAGCTGATGTATTTATATTGCTATGCATTTTATAATATTTCATAACATTTACTATATACGCAAATTAAGTGGGTTGTAGGGATATATGTGTTGTGGTCGATTTCTCCAAAACCCATTCAATTACTTCCTCCAATAATTGATGGTACCGCATGTGGCTTTGTCAACATATATTGTCAAAGCATCATCGACACATTGGCATTTATTGCTTAGCGCGACGTTCAATCTCTCTTTCTCTCTCCCCCTCTCTCTGTCACACACATCGGGGCTAGCCATTAATTAGGGTGCTGCGTTCTTTAGAATCGATGTATCCCCAACGATCGGTGTACTGCATATAGCACTGATCGTATCGGATTGCATTCATATATATATATATATATATATATATATTACCTAAAGTGACTTCATAGTGACATAAACATGTGTTTACATAGCTTTACGTGGGTACAGTTGATAGCTTGTATACCTACGGTTAAAAACTAGGAGAATGTTACCTACCTGACCATCAAAACGTTCACTGCTCGTGCCCTGTACCAACACCTCCCGGAACAAGTGTAGAATCGGCATTGCTCGGACAATTTATCTAATATGGCTATCATTACCAACCATTGGCATTTCTTCATCGAATGTATCTGGAATAATTGTATATCCATCCATGTGCCTTACACATTCAGGCATATTTATTCTGTTTATTCAGCTAGATACAGTTCATTCTGGGAGAATCAGGCCGACTGCAGTATTTCGTGTTGTAAGATGTTGGTATTCATTCAGACCGACTGAAGGTTGATGCCAATCTCCACGAATAATCTAGGCTATGAAGATGATTGGTTTTGACGTATACTTTCTTTGAGGTTATGGTAGTAGATAAGAATGAAGCACAAAAATAAAGAATAAATAGATAAAGAATGTTCCAGATGGCACCTAGGGACTACATAAACAATTAATTTGCCATCCATGCTTCAAACAGAAAACTATACAAAAAGCATGTAATGATAGGCTATGATGTGGAAAACGTTTGAAATGCGTTTATTCAATCATTTGCTTGTTCAGAGAAATAAAAATAGCAAAATAAATTACTCACATCGCTCGTATTTCGAATACCAAAATGTAATATTATCTCAGAATGCGAAGGAAATATGAAGCTTTGGCGTTAAGCAAATCGATCAGGAGAAGAAAAAAGTATGCTTCGAGATGATTTTTTTAATTTGCTCCCTCCTGCTGTTGCATGGTCAGGGAAAACATACAACGAAAAGGATAAGTCGAGTAAAAATGGCTCAAATACAATGTGTATTTTATGGTGAAAATGTACCGAAATTGGAAGAAAAACAGTGGAAATCAGATTACCTATTATGGACGCCATTTTGAATTTTTCCTTGTTGTCATCATATACAGTTATGCAGATTGGGTCATACTGATCCTGACATGATTGACAATGGTATCAATGAGCTCAGTGTTTGGAAAGATATTATCAATTGTAGAAAATATTTCTATTAGAAAGTTATACACTAATTTCAGATAACACATAATGGCCGTCATTTTGAATTTGCCCAGAAAAGTACAAAATTGACTCAAGGTGGCATGAAATGTTAGGCTATTAACCCGAAATAGCTTAAATGCGATGAATGTGTAATTGCGGTAAGACCATTTTCCAAATTTGTCACCCGATGGTGGTGGGAAAAATATCGGTAGTCTCGCATGAGCGCTATATTGACCAATGCTGAATTTATCCTTTGTTCAGAATATAAGCTCAAGTTGGTCCAATAAGTTGAGCTACGAACTCACCAAGTTATTTTTTTTCGCTAAGAACTGTAAATAAGTTAATTAGCCGTACATGTTCTCACACGGGGTCTGTGACGACATGCATGACGTTATTGGTCAAAAAGTAAAATTATATAGTCTGCTCTCACCTCAATTGCCACTTTCTATCAACCACATTCAAACACATAATGCGATAAAATATTTTTCATCAGACTTTCTCTCAGTTGGCCGATTCACTATCACCGATAGCAGAAAGTATGCATTATATTATCACTGACGTCATCCATGACATCCGCTCACGTACCCATTTCAGATGTATCCGTCCAATTCGTATACTATGTTAGACTTTAATAATTCATGTATCTAACGACACCATATGATTCTTGAGATGTAATGGTAACAAACAATTGGTGAAAAAATTAAAATTTGATGACACGAAATTAAGCTCCAGATTCACTGCTTTTTAATCGACTTTTTTGTTACCTGGTCAGTTTTGACGCGTGGTCGCGGGGGGTGACTGATCCGAACGGGATTACTATCCACGACGTCTCAGCCAAAGTAGCTCTGAAAAGTATATGAATATCCACTATTGGAAGCCGGAGAATAAGAATGAAAATCCCTGCGGATAGTTTGGATTAATTGTATACTAATCAAGTGGCAGAACTCAGAAAAGGCCATAGAAATTGGGTTACTTAAACCTTCGGAGTAGAAATTATACACTATCATAACTTATTTCTATATATCCTACACTTCATGAAAGACTATGTTGAAAAAAAAAATTGAAAAAAAAGATCAAGGACAGATGGTCAAATATGGTGAAAATGGCCCCCAAAATTAGTGGTGTTTTGGATTGCTTTCTGGGTGACAGGCTGTATATGAAAACTGGTCAGTTTTCTTGAATGGAACTTGATTTGGGAAAATCAGGGAACTGCATTCAGAAATAAGGGTCAATCTGAGGTAGCGGAATATCTGCACATTGTGAAAACAGGGCGAATACTACACTTGTGTCATTAATGTTGCATCGTTGACATGATTTTGACTGGCTACTAGTCGATTTTTATCAACTTTGGCTTGTTTTTGTACGAATACAAAAATTGCTAAGCCAATAACCTAAACGAATAAGTTATGGTCAAATCCTACGGTCCAGAAATGACTGAAAATGAATCTGTTTTTTTTTCAGAAATTCTGCCATTTGATATGAAATTTTACGGATGCAGGTCAGAAGGGTTCGATTGTCACAAGCACTCAAATTCCAGGACAATAAAGTTAATAATCATAAAGTACACATATTCAAAACTGTTTGATAATCGCAGAAATCAAGGTCTAGTCATTCCCAGAGAAATATATCCAAGAGATTGTTACACAGCATTAACACATCAATTTTGAATAGAACAGTCGGGCGGTGTCACTCGAAAAATATCCCACAAAATGTGTTAGAGTCCCACACTGCCACAAATTACCCTCATACATCCTACACTTAAAAGTAAACTCGCCTGTCAGATAAAGAAATAGGTCAGAAGTTCAGTTTGAAATCTGTGGATTATGGACGCGGATATTCATTAATGGACGACGGCATCATGAATGACGGACCAGACGCTTGTAACATTAGCATTGCATTGTTAAGCTCAATTTTACCCGAGTTTATACTTCATATAGCACCCTCACATATAGCCGCATACCAGGTGTTAACCTGTGAATGACGTAATTGTTTTCATTCGCTTATCGATGGTTTCGCGATATTCTCTCGAAGATTTCTTGATCAAAATTGCTCGATATTCTCTCGATCAACATAGAGCCATTGATTCTCCATGGACCAATAAATACGAATGAAAAACGATATCGAGAAAATTGATCGAGAAATTTTAATACGATTTTGTGAGTTTCATTTTTTTTTCTCAACTTTCTCTCGAAGAATTCGCGATTTGATCGGGATTTCCTCTAGAAAACCAAAAAAAAAATCTCGATTGAAGTGAAAACGATTTATGGAGACGCTTACTAAGCTTGCCGCATGCGTTTCTGTTAATAGGAAATAATTCATGTGTCACGCATATGAGCTTACATATTATCCACAGTAGGTGCAACTGTGTAAAACGATAAGCAATTTGCGAAAATGATAATGCTAGGGCACTCATAATGAGCTTAAACTGATAAGAAATGATATAGGTAAGTTCGATTACGTCAAATGTGAACTGAAATATCCTAGATTAGAAGGGTTTAATGGTTGTCCCTGGGGAACCATCGTGTTTGCGATATTCCATTATTATCGATGCTTCTCACACATGGTTATTCTAATGCGTATGACCTCTAACCTAACACTAATAATTATCTTATAAGATTTTCTGAATTTAAATAATTTGCAATAACGGAGCGAAGACAATGGACAGCAATTTTCAAGAACGCAAATTCCAAATAAACCTACATGGCCGCCACATGGAATTTATCCATGATGCTTTATATGGATGAGTAAGTAATACAATCAAACTGTACCCACAGTGAATGAATATGATGTGAAAGAGTTATATTGTGATAAAATATATAAAAAAAAATACAAACGGAGCAGAATATGTGACTTGAAGCAGGAATTTTAGTTGAATCCAGTGACTCACCAATTTGAATTTCTCTATGTTGTTATAAGCAAACGTTTATGTAACTATCAAAGAAAGTTTATGTAACTAGTTTTAAAATGAGCCCGAACCGATCGAAGATGGGGCTAGAGTTTTGACGAAATGGGTTGGAAAGCCCGTTGGAATAGATTTGGTTTATAATGGCTTTCATGTGGAGAGTTTCAATTATGATTTCTAACTTCACAAAATCGAGTTGACAAAGTGGCAAGCGGCCTTTTCATATTCAAGAATGCCCCACGAATGATTTCCACCCAGCTGCCAGCTTCTGCTCGGTATTTTTGACCAACGTCACTTTTTTTCAAAATTGCACACACTATATTTTAGAATATAAAGAAACAATCAAACTATACGTGAAATACAAACAAAGTCATTGAAGAACTGAAATAAGAACACGAGAAAAGCCCAATCTAATGAAACCCACGTTCCTCACAATGAAATTAGATTCATTACATATTGTAGAAAAAGTAATAAAACAGCATATACTTTATCTCGTTCATATTCATATGCCCTATCTTAGTATAACATAAGCGTATTACTATGACTGTATATACCTAATAGCTGTTTAGTATTATTTTGTGTAATGTGCAATTCCGGGGTTTCTCAACCCCTGATTATAGCACTCACGCTAATTAACACATTGTCTCGTCTAATCCATAACGAGGCGGAGGGACACATTCATCGCACTTGAGTTATTAGTGGTTGACATTACATGCAGCGGTCGTCAGTCACAATTGTGATATTATTGGTTGAATTGTTCCAATTGCAACAATTGTGTCACATTGGTAGTTGCTAAAAAGTGCCTACACTGTAAGTTTCGCAAACGTGTTAATGAATGTCACACAGTGATGGCAATGGTACTATGGTGTTCATATAAACAAACGCTATCAACGCAAGACAGGGATACTAATATTCTACGGGTATTCATATGGATTAAGAAAACTGAGCAGCTATACGGATTTGACATGTCAAGACAGCATCTTTGACAAATGTTGATCGCGTTTCTCTTGCAAAAAGATAACTTGTGTTTATATACATATAATTAAATTTCCCCCGTATTGTCCGTAAATCCGGCAGTTTGTTTGGCTGGTTAGCGTGGAATTTTCCGGTTCATACTTCTATGAACCTGAAAATATCTATGCCACGCCCACAAACGCAATACTTTTTTTCGCTATGAATAGCACTGGATCACAGGCCGTGGTGTAAAATCGTTTTAGTTTTTAGTGCATAATATTGCTAAAATATTGCCGTCAGCAAAAAAAAAAGAACAACTATAAAAAAGGGTCAATTTAAATACGTATTTGTTTTGAGCAAAACTGTTCGTTAAATTACAAGAATTTGGAAGAGGAAAGAGCGAGATAATGTCTGTCGGTCTTGTAAATAAGTATCACAAAAACCCCATGAAAAATGTCAGATTGACCACATTGATCTCCGTGAACTTGAACGAGATTTTGACATTGTTCTGGTAGCACTGGAGCGATTCTCTCGTTCCGCTATATACACAAATTATTAGGCCTATGATGAAATTATTCAACCCAGTACACTCCTAAAAACCACTTCCTATCTGTATTCTGGTTCTCTTGAAATACAGAGTTTAGAACATATACAACTTGCTCTTTCATTTCGTTACCCGCAATCTGGAGTGTCATCGCCCGCTTACTCTGAGTTTTGCACGGAATAGAAACCAGGGAGAATATGTCGTCCAAAACAGAAATGCCGGCGATGTGGATAAGTGGATGTATGCAACACTCAAGGGAAGGAGGGAGGTCTCCGATCGTTGTTTACAAAAACTGTTAGGCAGCTTACGAGTGCAAGATCACAAGGCTGCAATCAGTTCAACAGAACTGGTACACTTCGGAATCAGTGAGAGAATATAAATTTTCACGTTGCCTCCCTGTCAATGCCAATGCGTCCGCTCGTACACAACACAGCACACTCCATTCATATCAGTCCACGTCTGACCGGTACAAGCGATGAATGATGCAGTCCTTGTTCGGGCTTCGTCTCACTATTTATCTGAGCGGACACCGAAACGAGGACAATTTCGTTGGAAACTACAACAGGGAAAATTCCTCAGCTCAAAACAACACATCGTTCAGTGATACCGTCCTCCGTATCCGTGCAGCAGCAAGAAAATTCATCGCATGGTCTGGTGGCATCGAACCGCATATCAGTCGGCTATGAATTGAATATTCCCGCGAAGAACAACTCAAGTAATTTCTCCTTTTGTGGTTTTTCAGTGTTCAAATAATTAACGCTGACTGAGACGTCTTTCCTCACAATGTGCCACAAACTGTCAAACTGAAAACTGTTTGAACCACGGCTACCAAACATCGCTACCACATTTTTTGTCCCCCGCCGCAACGCGACCGGGGGACTTTAAAATGGTTTATGCTTCTATGTGGCCGTGCATGTCCGTGGATGTTCGTGCATGTCTGTTCGAATGATTACTTCCTAACGCTTTGTTGGATTCTTCCGAAATTCGGCATACGCATTCCTTGCGACAAGACGCCAGTCGGTATCGCATTTCAGCAACATCTGCCTGAAGGTGGCGCCACTGGGTCAAAATGGTTCTTGCTTGTAATTTCTCCTTTTGTGGTTTTCCAGTGTTCAAATAATTAACGCTGACTGAGACGTCTTTCCTCACAATGTGCCACAAACTGTCAAACTGAAAACTGTTTGAACCGGCTACCAAACATCGCTACCACATTTTTGTCCCCGCCGCAACGCGACCAGGGGACTTTAAATAATTTATGCTTCTATGTGAAAGCGCGTGCATGTCCGTGAATGTCCGTGCATGTCTGTTCGAATGATTACTTCCTAACGCTTTGTTGGATTCTTGCGAAATTCGGCATACGCATTCCTTGCGACAAGACGCCAGTCGGTATCGCATTTCAGCAACATCTGCCTGAAGGTGGCGCCACTGGGTCAAAATGAATCTTGCTTCTTTTTGTCCGTGGATGTCAGTTACAAGCGATAACTTCCAAACGCTTTCTTGGATTCTTTCGAAATTTGGCACACGCATTCTTTATGAGAAGACGCGGTTGCGTACTGGATTTCAGTAACATTTGCCTGAAGGTGGCGCCACTGAGTTTCGCTTCTTCGTGTCTGTTCCAGTTAAAATGGGTCTTGCTCTCTTTGTGTCTGTGGATGTCTGTTCAAATTCTTCACAGGCGATAACTTTCAAAAGCTTTGTCGGATTCCTTTGAAATTTAGCATATACACTCCTTGTGACCAGACATGGGTTGGTATTGCGTTTCAGCAAGATCCACCTGAAGGTGGCGCCACTGGGTCTTGTTCCAATCTTCTGTGCATGTCCGTGGTTTCCATTCAAATTCTTCACAAGCGATAACTTCCAAATGCTTTGTCTTAGAATTAGGCATCCTTAAATGCGTTTGTCATTTTTTCTTCTTTCTGCCGCTTCTCGCCGTTAGTTTTGAATTCCATGTCGCTTTAAATGAAGGACCCCATTTTCTTAAATTTGCTGTCCATTCCTTCTATTCCACATCATATGATTTACCCTAAAGCGTTTCCATGAACCATATTGAATAACTGCCGGGGAAATCCCCGCAGTACCAAACCCCTGGTTTTTACCCCTTGGCCAAAATTTGGCCGAAGGGTATTGTCATGTACGTCCGTCCGTTCGCCTGTCCGTCACGCCTTTCTCGTTACCAAGATATCTTTAGAACGGTGGCCATCTTTGATTTATGCGAAACCATCACAGCTTTCTCGTTACCAAGATATCTTTAGAACAACTTACCCTAGGCACACCAAACTTGCAATGCACATCCATATGGTCGTGACCCAGAACCCTATTGAATCTGGACTCAATTGGTTGGAAGCTTTGGCGGCCATCTTTAATTAATGTGAAAACATTAATCTTGTGTATCTCAGGTACCATTTCGCTGTTCATTGTGAAACTTCGTGTAGATCATCGATGCGCCAAGAACTTCTTCAAATGAATGACCAAACCAGTTTTCCTGATTCAGTGGAAACTGTGGCGGCCATCTTTAATTTATGCAAAATCTTTAATGATGTATATCTCCAGTACCATTTCAGTGTTCTTTACAAAACTTGGCATACAGCATCGATGTATCAAGAGATTTGCATGAATAACCACATCAGTTCCTCTAAGTGGCAGGAAGGATGGGTGGCCATCTTTAATTTATGCAAAATCATTAATGATCTCTATCTCTGATACCGTTCAAGTGCTCGATGTAAAACTTGGCATACATCATTGATGCATCAAGAGACTTACGATGAATGACAGATCTGGTTTCTCTGATTGGGCGGAAATCTTGGTGGCCATCTTTAATTTATGCAAAATCTTTAATGGTGTATATCTCTGATAAGATTTAAGTGTTTTATACGAAACTTGGTACACAGCATCGATGTATGAAGAGACTTGCATGAATGAATAACTGCATCAGTTCCTCTGAGTGGTGGGAAGAATGAGCGGCCATATTTAATTAATGCAAATCCTTAATGATCTCTATCTCTGATATTGTTCATATGGTCGATGTAAAATTTGGTATGCATCATTATGTAATGAATATCGGTTTCTCTGATTGGACAGAAACCTTAGGGGCCATTTCTAATTGCTAAATTTTGATAATATGTATATTTGTCACTTGATGGCTTGGTGTTCCCGACAGCTTGGTTCAACTTGAATACATTATCAATGGCTGCTTCCCAGAGCCGAGGGGTTTTCAGATTCGTGTCATCTTAAATGAAGGACAACATTTCCTTCAGTATCAAATAATTGTAATCCACATCATATGATTTACCCTAAAGCTTTTGCACGAACCATATTTTATTTCAGATGTATAACATGAAATACCGAACCGTTTTTTTAAATTTCGTGTCATCTTAAATGAAGGACAATATTTCCTTCAATTTTGCTATTAAATAATTGTATCTCACATCATATGATTTACCCTAAAGCTTCTGCAGGAACCATTTGTGTCCACACGTGTAACTTACTATATTAATTATGTCTCCCCCAACTATGTTGGGGGAAGACATCTAGTGTTTGTGCTGTCTGGATAGATGGATGGATGTCTGTCCGTCCCCTTGCCTTGTCTGCAAGATATCTTGAGAACTACAGGATGGAATTTCACCAAACTTGGATGGAAGCTTCATTGGGATAGCCCCCTCATTTGATTAGGTTTTGATGTGTGTGCGTGCGTTTATCCGCGTCCGGTGTCCGTCCGTCCATCCATCTACTTGTACATGTATATTCAGGCCTTGTCTGCAAGATATCTTGAGAACTACTGGACGGAATTTCACCAAACTTGGATGGAAGCTTCAGTGGGATAGCCCCCTTATTTGATTAGGTTTTGGTGTGTGTGCGTGTATTCATCCGTGTCCGGTGTCCGTCCGTCCGTCCGTTCATCTAATTGTACATGTATATACAGGCCTTGCCTGCAAGCTATCTGGTGAACTACTTGACGGAAGTTCACCAAACTTGGATGGAAGCTTTATTGGGATAGCCCTATCATCGATTAAGTTTTGGTTTGTGTGTGCGTTCGTCCATGTTCGGTGTCCGTCCGCCTGTCCATGTACTTGTACATGTATATGTATATACAGGCCCTTTCTGCAAGATATTTGAATTACAAGCGTCTAGTCCGTCATTCATAATCCAGCCGTCGTCCATTAGAGAATATCCGCGTCCATAATCCAAAGACCTATTTCATTTTCCATATAACAGTATTAGCACCAAATTCAAAAAGACAATCATAGTATACATAAACATAGGCTTGTTTCCTGCAAGAGAGAAGCGGTCAATAGTTTTCAATGATGCCGGCAAGACATCATGATGTTCCAAAAATATCAAATCCGTATCGCTGATCAGTATTCTTAATCATAATATTCGTTGTAAAGTCGTCATCTAAAGAATGATGTATCTCAGTCACGCTTTGATTGTGACTGTTCATATGAGTACCATGAGGATCTTGAAGTACAGAATTTCACCAAACTTGGATAGAGCGTTCATTGGGATAGCCCCCTCATTTGATTAGGTTTGGGTGTGTGTGTGCATTTATCCATGTCCATCGTCCGTCCGTCCATCTAAATGTTCATGTATGTACAGACCTTGTCTGCAAGATATCTGGAGAAGTACTCGACGGAATTTCACCAAACTTGGAAGGAAGCTTCATTGGGATAGCCCTCGTCTGATTAGGTTTTGGTGTGTGTGTGTGCGAGCCTTCGTTCCTGTCCATCCGTCCGTCCATCTACTGTCTGCAAATTATCTGGAGAACTACTTCACGGAATTTCGCCAAACTTGGGTGGAAGCTTCATTGCAATGGGCTCATCTGATTAGGTATCGGTATGCATGCACGCGTTCGTCTGGGTATGTTGTCTGTCTGCCTGTCCATCTAATTATACATGTATAGACAGGCCTTGTCTGTAAGATATCTGGAGAACTACTGGACGGAATTTTCATCGTGATGGCATCTGGTGAACTTCACCAGACTTGGATGGAATCTTTCTTGGAATGGCCTCCGCATCGCATTATGTGTCGGTGTGCGCGCGTGTTTGGTGTTCATCCGTCTTTCTACTTGTGCATGTATAGACAGGCCTTGTCTGTAAAATATCTGAAGAACTACTGGATGGAATTTTCCCGAACTTGGATGGCAGCTTTATTGTGATGGCCTTCTCGTCTGATTAGGTTTTGGTTTATTTCCGTGCATCCATCTGTTTCTGATGTCCAGCTTTGTTACATGTACATGTATGTACAGGACTACTCTTGTCTACAAGATATGTGGAGAACTACTGGATGAAATTTCACCAAACTTGGATGGAAGCTTCATTGAAATGGCCTTATGATCTAATTAGGTTTTGATGTGAGCTAGTGCTTGCGTGGGTCCATGCAAAACATGCTTATCTGTTTGTCTGTCCAATTTTTGTTCACTTCATATCTTGGAAACTACTGAAGGCAGATGCTTGAAACTTTTATATGGTACAGCATGTATACTATAGGTGTGCCTCTTGTATGTTTTGCATCTTTCCTATAATGTGGTCAGTTTCGAAATAATTGATTCTTCACAATTACATGTATTTCACATTGGTTGGGCGCTGTAGGTGTCGGCAATCCATTCATTGCTATATAAATCCCGACTCCTCACGGGGCTACTGCAACAATGAAAATCGCCTCTGTGCAATTAATATTTTTAGATGCGCAGCTTCGTTTAGGTTACTTATTGCTACATTCATTTTATAGCACTTTCCCTTAAATGATGTGCCCAATCAAGGCAAGGTGGGGGGGGGGGAGACGTATGTTTTTGCTTAAAAAAACAACCGGTATAGGTTTCATGCCGGAGCGTCAACTCAAGGGTCAAAGCGGAACCTCTAGTTACAACTGAGTTCCTAAAGTTTGGGAGCACACTATGCATATGATCAATTTCCTTAATTGAATTGAATTCCACCTTGTGGTTTTTCGGACTGTAGTTGTCAGTGTGGTTGTTTCTATGGCTTTCATGTCAGCGCACAGAACACTACCCTCAAGGAGAGCATGTCCCCATCCCCAGGGCGCCAGGGGGCCCTCGGTAGCCGAGTGGTCTACGGCGCTTCGCTGGTGACCGCTAGCCTCACACGGCTGAACCGGCACGGGTTCGAGCCCAGCTGGTCCATGTGTGAAAGTTTGTCAGTTACTTGCCGAAGGGCGGTGGTTCTCTCCGGGTACTCCGGCTTCCTCCACCAACCAAACTGACTGTTACCATATGACTGAAACAAACTTGAGTGTGACATTAAGCCAAATTCCCTGTTTTTGTATTTGGTAAATATGTCCCTTGTCTATAGATCTTGCTTGGAATCGTTTTTCGTGCTAATCCGCTTCTGGGTGGCGCCACCTCGGGCCAGGTTAAAATTGCATCTCCAGACAATAACTTTTAAAAACCTTAAGGATTCTTTCCAAATTCGGTGTGGTGGTACCTTGCCTAAGATCTGGCTTGAGAATGTTTTTCATGTTGATAGGGGGACCACCTGAAAGCTAAGTTAAGTGTTTCCAGACAATTACAAGCGTCTAGTCCGTCATCCATAATTCAGCCGTCGTCCATTAGAGAATATCCATGTCCATAATCCAAAGACCTATTCCATATTCCATATAACAGTATTAGCGCCATATTCAAAAAGACAATCATAGTATACATAAACATAGGCTTGTTTCCTGCAAGAGAGAAGCGGTCAACAGTTTTCAATGATGCCGGCAAGACATCATGATGTTCCAAAAATATCAAACCGTATCGCTGATCAGTATTCTTAATCCATAATATTCGTTGTGAAGTCGTCATCTAAAGAATGATGTATCTCA